>JARYGA010023120.1:0-32051 GCA_030545235.1 Helianthus tuberosus | reverse complement strand
AACGGTGTAAGTTAGTAACCACTATTTTCGGAGATATTTTGTACGGTTTTACCAGTCTGTTTGCGTTAAAATGTCAAACATGATGAATTTGAAAGCACCTAAGATGATGAAGGTGGAGAATTATCTTACATGGAAGGACAACTTCAAATCCTTCATTGAATCTCAGGATGCACGCATGTGGATCTGCATTGAAGATGGGTACACAAACCCAACACATGATTTTGAGGGCAGACGACGTCGAACAGACTATGTGAACATGCAAGAGGATGATAAAAGGAAGTATGACGCTGAAAAGAGAGCATTGGCTGCAATTAAAATGTCCTTACCTGATAGCATCAAGCATATCTTCAAGAAGTACACTAATTCAAAGGATATGTGGGATGCATTACAAAAGCGATATCAGGGAAATGAGAGTGCCACTCAGGCATTCATGGCAGAGATAGTGCCAGTTGATGAGGCTGAAACTAGTGTGAGTGATGCTGAATCTGAAGTGAAAAATGTTGAAGCTCAAGTGGATGCTGAAGTAGAGAAAGCGAGTGAAGCTGAACAGGTTGTTGCTAATGAAACCTCAGAAGTTCATGAGAAAGAGGTACAATCTAATTCAGTATGTTTGAGATGTCGTGAACTACAGGGTGAGGTTGCCAGGTTGACAACACAAAACCAAAGTCTGGTAAGTGAGATGTCTAACATAAAAGAAGCAAACTTTTTTGCTAAAAGAAATGAATCGTCATACTTGAAGAAGATAAAAGGTTGTGAAGCTGAAATTGAAGCTTTAACATGCAAGTTAAATGAAAAACTTCAAGTAATAGATTTAGCTCATGACATGATGGCTGAGAAAACAAAAGAGATTTCTGAAAAATGCAAAGAGTTATCAGATGCACAACTCAAAATTGTTGAACTTGAAAAGAAATTAGGTCAATTCAGAGATTCATCTTTTGTAATGAAACACATGATGGGTGGGTTAAAGAAGAGTAATGACAAGACAAGTGTGGGCTTCCAAGGCTTTAATGAAGTTCCACCTCCTCTTAGTCATGACTATTCATTCCTGCCTAGTGAAAATGAGCTAGTAGACTTTATGGCATCTACACCTAGTAGTTTCGCATCCACATCAAGTAAAGGTGATGGATCTAAGAGTGATGAGGCTAAGAATAACAATAACAGGGAACCTTTTAAAAAGAAAAATTCACCGCCTAAGAATAAGAATCCAACTGTTGTTAAACAGATTACTTTTGTTCAAGGAAGTGACATGAAAAACGAAACCGCTGTTATTGAAAATGAATCTAATGTACAGTTTGCTAAAAATAAAAACAAAGAAAAATTTGAATCCAAGCAAACTGAACAAGGTTCATCCAAGGGATCATCACCATCTGATAAGGGATCTACCTCAGAGACTCCAGCTAAGAAGTCTTCGAAAAAGATATCGTGCTTCAAATGTCACGTCAAGGGACATGTAGCAAGCTGCTGTCCTAACAAAAAGAGTGAAGCACAACTTAGTGAAAAACAGAGAGGGAAATTACCTGAGAAGATAGGTGATAGTGAGGAGAAAGGTTCAAATTCTCCAAAGAAATCTGCTCCTAAGCAACCAGAAAATGTTGCTGTTGGTGTAGATAAGGCTGGAAAAGGAACTCCACAAGTTCCTTGTTTTCAAAGAAATCAACCAAGATTTCAGCCTAGATCTCCACCAGGCAGATACGAGAGACCTAGAAGCAATTTTAAAGGAAATTTAAATAATTTCAGAAGTCAAGGTCAATATCAAAATCGATACCAAAATAATGGTTGTCGAAATTTTTATAACAATGGCTTTAGAAATTATAACAATCAAGCTTCTTGGAATCAAAATTCAAGATACCCAAATCAAAATTTCCAAAGGTCAAATAGTCCAAATACATATAGGAACCCTCAGGACCAGAGACCTTATGGAAATCAAACCCCATTTCCATCAACAAGTCTGAGATCCAAGACTCCAGTTAGGAGTAATGGATATTGGATGGATGTTCCAGTAGTTGGTGAATTTGGACGACCCAAGACCATTAAGGCTTGGGTCCCCCAATCTAACTAATTTCTTAGTTGGTGTGTGCAGGAGCTGCTAAGGAGGATTATCAACTTATGTTGATAATGGCTGCTCTAGGCATTTGAAGGGGGATGTGAGATTGTTGATATTTTTATATGGATTGATTTAAATTGAAGTTCAAAGTGCTGATTCGACACTAGATAACCTGGCAGATCTTTATACTAAAGCTTTTGACAGGGCTCGCTTTGAACATTTAGTCGAACTCAACGGGATGAGGAATCCTGAATAACTGGTTTTTCATAAGAATTTTTGTAAATAGTTTACTGCTTTTCTTAAAAATCAAAAATAAAAAAAAATTTGAAAAATCAAAAACGTAAAAAAAATAGAAAATCAAAAATGAGTTATCACTGTGTGAAAAAGAAGAAATGATAGTACATCAGCAAGTTAGACTGTCACACTGAAACTGAAATTAAAATGCTTAAGTGTGATAGTAGCTTCATCATATGATGTACCAGTAGGCAAAAAGCATGAAATAATCAACTTACCAATGTGATATAAACCTAAATGAACTGTGTATGAGTGGGGAACACATTAGTGGTGTATGGTTAATGACCTTAAATCTTGCGTTGATAAATTGCCAAAATCTGAAGTTTTGGGTCTTTATACTGTTATTTCATCTAGGGATATCTTGGCTGTTCTCCTGTTCAGAACTAAAATTGTACATGACCCCAGGAAAGAAAATCACTTGGAATTAGCACATTTCTATTTGAATGTCTGTATGTTGTCCCGATACACACAATTTTGATCTGATTCTGAAATCTTCTCTGAAAAAAAGTCGTGTACCTCCTCTGCTGCATCCAGATATATGCTGACCTGGAGGTGCTAGGCAACGACAGCTTCTGCTGCATCCAGATACATGCTGACCTAGCTGTACGTTGTCGCGCTATAGATCTAATACACCCGAAAGAGGCCCTCAAGTGCCCAAATGAAACCCAATAAACCTATATCAAACTGAGTAAAACTCATTTGATCTGTATATTATACCATCTCTCCTAAAGATCTATTATGTTCTCTTCTCAACCTATTCCAAGTTAAGATTTCAGAAATCTGGATTGGACTTGTGAAATATGTGGTAGGGAAGATACTTGCATGATAGAGTGTGTTGTTTATATTTCCAGGATTTGATTACTATTTATTTGGGTGTTCATTGTTAAGCAATTAAAACATGATAAAACAGATTATATGCAGACCTAGACATTGTCAGGATATCTTAAAGGATGGCATCAGTATACTCACCTACTACGATGAATCTTTGTGCATACCTTGATCGTGGGGGTATATCCTGAAGTGGGACACACTAGTATATCAGTAATTAAAATTACCTTAACGTATCATACGGTAATGGTACTTGAAATGTTCATGCATTTTGTTTAAGAGGACAAACATACTGGTAATCGTCTTGGACTGCTTTTCATGAAAAATTAAATAAAGAATTATCTAATAGTGTGAAACAGTTTGATTTTGTTGATATGATCTTCTTACCAGTGATTCTCACAAAAATAGAGTGTTTATTGCTTTTGTTATTTACTTGCTTTCAGAAAATACAAAAATACAAAAATAGTGTCTTTTTCTGTTTAAAATTCTTAACGTACGGAAAACTGTTATTCTTGGAGGAATTGTTACTGATAGGGGGAGACGGTGTTAGAAAGTGAGTTCAAAATTTTAAATCATGCGGGTTATAGGGTGTGATTTAAAAGTTTTGCGTGTTGGTGATAAATTGAAAATGCTTAATTTGTTATGCAGTTTAACAAATCTCTTGAATAATAATAATTTTGTTTAACTTATGTTGAAAAATTCTTATGGTTTCTAGAGATGTTTGTTTTATAGTAAACAGATTGAAGCAGTGTGTTGCTGAGAAGTTGCTGTGTTGCTGAGAAGTTAAAGTGATGATTTGCTGTGAAGATGAGAGTTTGATTGGATGCATGGTAGAACCTCCTTTCTATATGTAGACAAAGTTGAAGAGTTTGAAGATGGCTATACATATGCTGAACTGGAGTTTACTCAAACGCTAAAGTTTTTGAAGCTTTGGTGATTGGATGCATCAGCTTAGGGGGAGTCTGTTGCTGACAGAAGCTATTGAAGCTGAAGCTATCCAAAGACCAAAGACAGTGCAAGAATACATGAAGATTGCAAGATGACTAAAGACAAAGTTATTTTATGAAGCTATTGTCAAGGGGGAGTTTGTTGGTGCATGTTTGTGACAACAGCTTAGATTTGGTCTTTGGATATCTTGTAATTAGTTAAACGATAAACGGTTAGCGGGTTTAGCATTGTATTAGTGAGTTGTAATGTTTGGGCTAACCAAACCCATACTTATGGGGATGTGGGGCGAATTGGGCTTGTCCAATTCGCAGTCCATGATGTTTTAGCCTTGGCCCAAGTAGCAAACCTTGTGTTATATAAACAAGGTTAGGCTTTAGGGTTTAGGTTGATCAGTAAATCAGCTAATCAGCCAAAACAGTGTGTGAGAGTAATTTCGTGAGAGTTGACAGACTTGGACGAAATTGTGATTGGTTAGGGTTTGATTGATTGTAATTCTTGTAATCGATAATCAATAGAAACCCAGTTTGAAAGTGATTTGCTGTTTCTGTTTTCTACTTGTTTCTGTGATATTCTAATCAAGAGGATTCCGCACTCTTGATTGGAAAGACAATTATGTGAAAGATCCATACGAATAGGGGACCTACACATATCTTATACAAATTCATTTTACTTGGTTATTTATTTAACCACACATCTTTCTTTCATATCACCTAACTTATTATCGATTTTCATATGATTTACAAAGGAAAACACTTTTCAAGGTTCATGACTAACTTTTTGTTAAACATTTCTTTCAACTACAAGTCATGAATCCTAAATCAATAAACCTTTGTATCTCACAGGAATTTTTATGCTCACATACCTATTTTCACATGTGTTTTCAGGAGCTGATGCATAGGGTTGTTCAAGATACACTTAGGCGGACTTGGGCCATAATGACATAAAATGAAGCAAGAATAGTTTAATTATGTTATATACTCTTTGTTTCCTTTGTTCTAAGACAATGTAACCACCTTGTTAATAAATAAAACAAAACTTTAAATACCATGGTTGTGAAACAATAATTATGTTGCTCGACTCCCCGATGTTTCCGCCGCGGTTTGTTGTTTTACGCGGTCGGGGTGTGACAGAAGAGTTGGTATCAGAGCCAATGGTTATAGGGAATTAGGTTATTAGTAATGTTTTGACCTAGACTATAACTTTTCTAGGACCCTAACACAAGTTGTCTTGTGTTTAGATCTTAAAACATGAACTTCACCTATCCTTAGGTGATTACCAAAACAAGAACACAATTTTTCAAAATGATTTTGAAAATCAATCATCTATTCTTAGATGATTTGTTATAACGTTTAGAACCCTCTAAGTTTTCAAAATCTCGTCAAAGTTTTGGATCTAAATAATGTGAACACGTGCAATCTGGAAGGGTGGGTGCCTGTACCTCGAGTTTTCAATCTAGGCTAGAGTATTCGTACAAATCTACATAATCGGACGAGTCACTCTTACCTGGGAACTCTTGGGGTGAGTGTCCACTTATAGGCTAAAGCATGTCTTCGCGATACATTATTATGACCCATTTACTTTGATTAGTCACTGTGTATCGTTTGTTTGCTTTGTGGTAACAAATGAACGACCACCATCCTTGCTTTTGTCGATATTTGTAACATCTCATTTATTTTCATCTAATCGTCACACTCGTTTTCTCTCATGTTTCCTCTTTTAGAATGCCTCCTCGACGCGACAATCAGCTACCTAATGCCGAAATGGCATCTATCATTGCGCAGCAAATGGCTGCTGCACTCCCAAACATCATTGCTCAAGTTAACCAAGCCAACAATAATCAAACTGCTCCATGCAACTTTAAAAGTTTCAATCCGGCTAAACCGCTCAAGTTCAGTGGTTCTGAGGGAGCAACTGGGCTCCTACAGTGGTTTGAGAGCATTAAGAGTACTTTTCGTCATGTCCAGTGTCCTAATAATCACAAGGTCGAGTTCACTTCTAGTGTGTTTCAAAAGATGGCTCTTACTTGGTGGAATGGAGTCATGAGGGATCGTGGTGCTATTGTCTCTTTGGGTCTAACATGGGAAGAGCTTAGGGCTCTTATGATGAGGGAATTTTGTCCTCGTCATGAACAGAGGGCGTTGGAAAGGGAGTTTGATGATTAGAAACATGATTGTGGTGAACATCGGGCTTATACCGACAGGTACGAGGAACTGAGATTTTTACGTCCTACAATGGTTACCCAACTCGAGAAAGCTATCGAAAGGTATGTTGATGGTTTACCTGACCCCGTGCAAGACATCGTCACTGGTAGCAACCCTACCATAGTTCGTCAGGCAATCGAGTTGGCCGCGACTTTGACTGAATCACAAATCAGAAAGGGTAAGCTTCACAGGAAAGGTGACAAGGATAAGAAACAATCGTCTGATAAGGGTGAGAACAAGAAGGGTAAGAAATTTGGTTCTTCGAAAAGGTCAAGGAAGCGCAATGCTTCCCAGAACTTCGTTGTTACTGCGCAAGCCAATCAGGCAGCTCCCAACCAACCTTCACAACCAACAGCAAAGAAACAGTATGCTGCCAAAGCACCGTTGTTCAACAGTTGCAATAGTCACCATCAACCGCAAGTTCAGTGTCGTTTCTATGCTAACTGTGGAAAATCGGGTCATCTTGCCGATGTTTTTCGTTTTGCTCCAAATCAAGCTGCTCTAAACCCAGCTCAGCACGCTGCTCAACCGCCTGCTCAATAACAAGCACAAGCTGCACGACCTCATTATCCGCTTGGATCTTGCTACAATTGTGGGGATTTGACCCACTATCGAAACCAATGCCCGAGGTTGGCAAATGCAATTCAGGCGCAGGCTCGTGGTCGAGTCTTTAACATGAATGCAAACGAGGCGCGGGCAGATAATGAAGTGGTCAATGGTACGTTCTTTGTTAACAATCAGCCTGCATCTGTTCTTTTCGATTCGGGTGCCGATAAGAGTTTTGTGTCATTATCTTTTGAACCTTTGCTTCGCATGTCTAGAACGAAACTAGGAAAGCCCTTGACAGTAGATGTTTCTAGTGGTGAACCCATTGTTCTCGATTCTGTTCTTTGAAATTGCTAGTTGAACCTTAATAACCGTCTTTTTCCTATTGACCTCACACTGATGCAACTAGGAAGTTTCGACATTATAGTGGGAATGGATTGGTTAGCCAAGTACCACGCAAAGGTAGTTTGTTTTGAGAAGATTGTTCGTATACTGCTTTCGTCTGGTGAGATCTTAGAGGTTCGTGGTGAGAAACCTGCTAGTAGTCTCAAACTCATGTCTTGTACTCAAGCTCAGAAGTATCTGTGAAATAACTATGTGGCCTTCTTGGCACATGTTGTAGAGGAGAAAGGCAAAGGTAAGTTTATCCAATATATCCCTATTGTTCGAGATTATCCTGAAGTGTTTCCTGAAGAATTACCTGGTTTACCCCCAGCACGCCAAGTCGAGTTTCGTTTTGATCCTGTACCTTCTGCAACTCCTATCGCTAGATCTCCGTATCGTCTTGCACCATCTGAGATGCAAGAATTATCTAAGCAGCTTCAGGAGCTTTATAACAAAGGTCTTATTCGTCCTAGCTCTTCACCTTGGGGTGCTCCTATTCTTTTTGTCAAGAAGAAAGATGGATCTTTCAGGATGTGCATCGATTATCATGGGCTTAACAAGCTTACCATCAAGAATCGATATCCCCTACCTCGCATTGATGATCTCTTTGATCAGTTACAGGGTGCTACTTGTTTTTCAAAGATCGATCTACATTCTGGGTATCATCAACTTCGTGTGTTTGAAGAAGATATTCCCAAGACAGCCTTCCGCACAAGATATGGGCATTATGAGTTCACTGTTATGCCTTTCGGTTTGACTAATGCTCTTGCTGTTTTCATGGACTTGATGAATAGGGTTTGTAAGCCTTATCAAGATAAGTTCATCATCGTTTTCATCGATGACATCTTGATTTATTTTGAGACTCCAGCCGATCATGAGCAACATCTTCGTCTTACTCTGGGACTCCTGAAGAAAGAGCAACTTTTCACCAAATTCTCCAAGTGTGAATTTTGGCTTAAGGAAGTTCAATTTTTGGGACATATCGTCAACGAACAAGGTATTCATGTAGATCCCGCCCAAATCAGTGCAATTAAGGATTGGGATACGCCTACTACTCCAACCGAGGTTCGTTCATTTCTTGGTCTTGCGGGTTATTACCGCCGCTTCATCGAAAACTTCTCCAAAATTGCAGTTCCTCTAACTACTTTAACTCAGAAGAATAAACCCTTTAATTGGGGAATCAAATAGGAAGTAGCTTTTCAGACCCTGAAACAGAAACTCTGGAATGCACCTATTCTATCTTTACCTGAGGGCAATGATGATTTTGTCGTATACTGTGATGTATCCAAATTAGGTCTTGGCTGTGTTCTCATGCAAAGAAACAAAGTCATAGCTATGCATCGAAACAGTTGAAAATTCACGAGAAGAACTACACGACTCATGATCTTGAGTTAGGTGCAGTTGTATTCGCTCTCAAAATCTGGAGACACTATTTGTATGGTACTAAATGTGTGGTTTTCACTGACCACAAAAGTCTTCAGCATATCTTCAATTAGAAAGAACTTAACATGAGGCAACGGCGTTGGGTTGAACTTCTAAACGACTATGATTGCGAAATTCATTACCATCCTGGTAAGGTGAATGTCGTGCCTGATGCATTAAGTCGTAAAGAGCATGTCAAACTTCATTGTGTTCGAGTTCGATCTGATATTTAAACCCGCATTTCTCAGGCTCAACATACTTGTGTTTCACAAGATTTGATGGGTAAGGGATTACCATTTCATATTAAGCCTGATCTCGAGCTAAAAGACAATGGATCATATTATTTCATCGACCGTTTGTGGGTCCCAGGTCTAGATAATCTTCGCACCTTGCTTATGGATGAAGCTCATAAGTCTCGTTATTCTATTCATCCTGGTGCAGATAAAATGTATAAGGATCTTCGTACCCAGTATTGGTGGCCCGGTATGAAGAAAGACATTTCCTTTTACGTATCCAAATGCCTTACTTGTCTTAAGGTTAAGGCTAAACATCAACATCCATCTGGATTATTGGAGCAACCAGAGATTTCAGTTTGGAAATGGGAAAACATTGCTATGGATCTTATTACCAAACTTCCGCGCACTAAAAGAGGTCATGATGCTATTTGGGTAGTTGTTGATCGTCTTACCAAATCAGCACATTTCTAGCAAATTCGTGAGGATCTATTTGCCGACAAGCTGGCTAAAATCTATGTGGATGAGATTGTATCCCGTCATGGCATTCCTTTGAACATTATTTCTGACAGAGATACTCGATTCTTGTCTCGTTTTTGGAGAACCATGCAATCTACTAAGGGAACCCAACTTAATTTGAGCACAACTTATCATCCTCAAACGGATGGTCAATTTGAAAGAACAATCCAGAGATTGGAGGATATGCTTAGAGCTTGTGTGGTCGATTTTGGTGGTAGTTGGGATTCGTATCTTCCGTTGATTGAATTCTCCTACAATAATAGTTATCACTCCATCATCAACATGGCTCCTTTCAAGGCTTTATATGGTCGAAAATGTTGTTCACCTGTCTGGTGGAATGAGATCGGTGAGGCTCAGTTCACTGGACCCGACCTCATTCTAGAGACAACAGATAAGGTTAAGAAAGTTCGCGATAACCTTCAGATAGCTAGAAGCCGTCAAAAGAGTTACGCGGATCGACGACGCAAGCCCTTGGTATTTCAAATCGGTGATCGCGTTCTGCTCAAGGTTTCACCTTGGAAAGGTGTGATCAGATTTGGAAAGACATGAAAACTTGCATCTAGATATGTTGGACCATTTAAGATCGTCGAAAAAGTCAGAAAGGAAGCCTACAGACTTGAGTTACCTCCTGAACTTGGAAATTTTCATCCAACCTTTCACGTGTCCAATCTCAAGAAGTGTTTAGCTGATGAGAACCTCCACATACCACTTGATGAAATTCGTGTTGATGACACGATGCATTTTGATGAGAAACAAGGGGAAATCATGGAACGTGAAGTCAAATGGTTCAAACGCAAGGGCATTTCACTTGTCAAAGTTCACTAGGAATCTAAACGTGCACCATAATTTACTTAGGAACATGAAGATCAAATGAAAGTGAAATATCCGCATCTATTCTCACAAGTTTCCTCTAAATAAATTTCGGAACGAAATTTCCACAAGTAGGGGAGACTGTGACATATGTGTTTGTAATCATTGTACAAACTTTGAATAGTTCAATTATCAATAAAACAATGTTATTTGACCCCAATGTTTGTTTATTTACGTTTGACATTTTGCACGTTTCGATTTTTGTTCAATTTCAAACTCTATATCGCTTTCTAGAAAGTTATACGCAAACTGGTGCGTAAACGTAATCAGTTTAATGTGAAAAACACTTCGGAACATCAATATATGCTTAACATATCTTAAATAACCTTTACATAACTTAGAAATAAGTTTTGAAGGCTTTGGTATTGCAAAATCAAGTTTATTCGATCGCAGGGACTATTTGTGTTAAACTGCGAAAGTATGCCGATTCATATAGTAACGAACATTCCTGAACTTGATCATAAACATACCCTAAATATCCTTTACATATCTTAGAAATAGGCTTTGAGGGGTTCGGTATGCTAAAATAAACTTATTGGTCAATCAGGGACTAAAAGCGTCAAAAAGTGCACATGTTTGCATTTTCGCGCATATCTTACGTTCTGAAGATATTCGGACATCCAAAATTTTTTGTAATCATTAAAATATTTTATTTTAGTGATTGGCATGCTAAAATTCCATTCGTCGCGTAATTTGGATCGTTTTTACGTCCGTTCGTGTTTCGTCGTAAATAACCGAACAACGCAACTGTACGACCAAACGAACCAACATCTGATATGTTTTCAAGCATATTTCATGTTCCCTATGCTTTAACTTCATTGTGGATCCTTGAAATGAGGTTAACGGGGCTTAAACGTGTCAAAAACTGAGTTTTTAACATTCAGGGACTAAAACTGACTTTCTGCCAAACTTGGCTCTCGCAGGGCGCGTAAGACGAGGTCTCCTCTTACGCGGGGCGTGACAGAGGCCCAGGTCAGTAAAACAGTTTTCTGATTCAGCAGCTGGTTTTCTGGTTATGGTTTCCTTCAAACAATGAACTGGTTTTGGGCACCCATAGCTTTGTAATAAAGTGGGTAACACTTGGATGGTTGGGATTGAAGCACATTAATCGAGGAATGATCCTAACGGTTTTCCAAATTCTATAAATACACACCTTGATTCATTTGTTTTCCTCACACTTGATCTGATTTATACTCTAAGTTGAAGCCTTAGCTTCATACCTCAGTATTTTAGATCAGTTTCTTCCTTGCTTGGACCTTTTGTAAGTTTCTTTCATGCTTTTATGCGTTTTTAAGCACGAAAGTCAAACAGTGTTTGACTTTCTGCTTTGACTAGTCAATAGTCAACACGAAGTTCGTTTGAACTTCGCAACGTGAGTGTAATCACGATGGTCATAGTCCTTTTTGACTATACCTACTGATTACCACGTTATTTAGGCATAGTGACGAGTCATAGTTTCGGTTAAAATACGCGTTTATGCATATTTTGCAACCAAACTATTCTTGGGTATCAAAACCCTTTGTTTTGATATCAAACTTGTTTTCTAACTTAGTTGAACATGTTTTAACATGTTTAACTTGTCACTTTTTGTTTAGTGCTTATATAGGGTCTTAAGATAAGCGGTCTAAACAACCACTTAGACTTTCGAACCCAACCCGTTTGGTCGATCATTAGGATCCGACCAAAGATATTTTGTGACCATAGTTGTATTGGTAGATAACCGAATCCTTGTGCTTGTATCCTTTTATTTTAGTGATTTGTTTAAACCCTAGTTTAAACTAATGATGCTTGGAATTATCATCCTATTAGATTCAATGGAATTTAGTTTTCTTTTTCTCGTTGAATAGAATTAATATCTGCACACACATAGATGATTTATGGTACTTCAGAAATTAGGATTTTGGGTATTGGGAATAGATAGTTTGATTTGTAAAATAAATTTCGGGCTATAAGTGAACAATGAGGGTGACGATGTGGGTCTGGGAATGGGGAAGCTGGGTAAACAAAAATATGTTAATTGTAGCTTAACTAAAACAATCGATTTTGGCCAGCAACAAACAATTGAGATGGTTGCTGTTAATAAGGATTTGTCAATTTGTAAAGCAATATTAATAATAAGTTTTATAAAAATTTACAATAAATTAAGTAAGAACACTTACTTATAAATATACGAACTCCAGCGCAGTCCTGTGGTGGTTGTTGTTACTGTTGAACCAAAGGTTAGGGATTCGACCATTGCTATCCGTATTCCTTGTTTTGGCGCTAAAAAAATTAATAATAATAAGTGTTTAAAATAAATCGGGATCGGGAACGGGCTTGTGATGCTATGCTTGCCCAGCTGAACTAGATGTGATTATGAGACAATCGGCTTTAAAACAAGCCAGACTTGCTGAACTCCAAGGTAATCAATCTCCATAATCAGGTGGTTTTCCAAGAACTTGTTAGCGAGTATTAAATGGAGTCTAAACCCTCTCTTTTGTTAAACAAAAGGCTTGTATGGGTCAATCCTCAAATGATAACCTAGTTTCTCCTATCCGGTGGGAGAAGCGACACCTTAAGGACTTTGATAACAACAGCCCTTAGTAGGGGTGAGCAACTTTAGGTCTGGACTGAAAATAACCGAGAACCGAACCGAAAATATATCCAACCCGACCCGAACCGAAGTACCTAGGCATTTAGATCGGTTCGAATTTTTCATATAAAATCGGGTCGGTTCTTTTCATTGTGAAATCCGACTTTGACCTATGGACCGGAACCGACCCTATATTTAGGATAGTGAATCGGTTCTGTATTTTATGTTTGATTAGTTCTCTAGTCGGGTCGGGTTGGGTCGGGTTTTTCCTTTTGCTCACCCTTAGCCCTTAGCGCCATGGTTAAGAAAAAATGCATAAATTATCGTATTTTAAATGTAACCACCTAAAGATGGTTGATAACAAGTTCTTAGATCGAGTTCAATAAGTAATGCATTTTTGTAATGGGTCAACTGTGGCAGATCTGTGCCTCCATTGATGAAGCGTCTTTACAAGCATGTGTCGAATCGGCGTGAATCTTGGCTTGTGTTGAATCTCTGCTTTCACTTGTGATCGTCTTCCTCATTCTTCGTCATGACAACGAGCTTGTGGCGAATCTGTGTAAATCTACTGTACTAGATCTAACACTCTTTACACTTTGATATACTGTTGTTAATATGGAATGATTCATTGATTTAGTTTTATTTAATGTTGGTGAATCGTGTTTATAATCGCAAGAAGTTGAATCTAGAGTTGTGCATAGGGTTTTAATTACTAAAGGTTGAAGTGATATTTAGTGATTTCAAGGATTCTAATGTCAGTGAAGATTGTGAATTTGATGTGCGTGTTTCTTTTGCAGTTTATGCATAAGGAACGTTTGCAAAACATTAGAGGAGGATGTTTTTAAAGCCAATCTTGCATCACTAAGATGGTACCAAGTTTTGGCTTGAGTTGTCCATCCATAAGGTATACATATGTCAATGTTCTTTTATTATTTTTTTGCTTAGTGAGGCCTGCTGGATTAACAGAACTTGACTACCAAAACAATTAGAGCTAGAATTTTTGAGGCGCGCCTCGAGGCGAGACGGGAAGAAATCGTTTTTGAGGCGACGCCTCTCTATTTCAGTTTATACGTACGCCTCACAGGTTCATTTTTTTACAAATAGCAAGGAAAGTTTTGGAAGCGACTACGTATTGTGTGTGCTAACCGATGAAATCGGTGTTGTGATCCATGTCCATGAAGCAACCATTGTTGATGGTATGTCAATTTTTTACTCTACCCGTTGATTTAAGGAACAAAATTTCCGTTACATATAATGACAAAATTTTCGCAAAACAAAATTTTCGAGCTAGAAACAACAAAAAACCATTCATCTTAGAAACGACAAAAAAACCAAACATCAAAGATTCCAATCGATGTTTCTTTGAGATAAACTATTTTCTCAGTAAACTTTCACTCAATGTGATGGGCAAAATCCTAATGTGGGGATATTGTCCATCTCATTGAGCAAAATCTTATTGAGTCTATCCACAATATAAACGCCAAAACATACAAAAACCACAAAATTGCAAAACGTCATTTCTTGGAAAATTCAGTTTTGTTCTCAATAAACTTTAGCTAAATGGGGTGGACAACATTGTTAGACATCTTTCTTAACTGAGGATTAACAATGTTGTCCATATCGTTCAGCAAAACATTATTGAGTTTAGCATGACCAAAATTAGAGGGTTTAAGTTACTTTTATTTAGTGGCGTTGTTTTTTTTTTTGTGCTTGGTTTGCTTGTCCGATCTTATATTGTTTGTTATGTAATTTCGAAGTAACAAGTTATCAATAAATAAGCGGAAAAAAGATGGAAAAAAATGATATATAGGAGATATAAAACGCCAAATTCAAATCTGTGTGTGTTTCTGTAAGAATGAAAAATACAAAACGCCAAACTACTCTTCAGTTGCTCTCGAAGACCTTGTCGATTTTCTCTTAATTACAGCCTGTTTGCATGTCGATACCTAGTGTCCTTCTATTGCAGTTTCGTAATGAGTCATGATTCTCACTCTCCGACCTCGATTTCATTCGCATAAGGCCCGACAGCTCTTCCATTCTGTAGTATGCAGGGATCCAAGATTCCCTGAGTGCCAAAATATCAGATAATCAGTCATTATCTGCTAAATTGAACTCTCCGATAACCACTTCCCATTCTAATTCAAACTCTTCGGGTGTAAGAATATCCGTCCACACAACACCAAAAATACGTTCTTTGAAATTGGTAGAATTGTAGAGCCTAACACTAACCTATGTATATAACATGAAACACCATGCAAAAAAAACATATATATTAGACAGAAGCAAACTTACATAAAAAACAGAACGAAGAATAAAATGCCATATATTTTAAAACGCCGTATAACTTAAAACACCAAACATAAAAAAAAAAAGAAAATCAACATTCAGAGAAAGTTTATGCATCACTTGCCACATGCATAACCGATGCCTCATTTCAACAAATACAGCAGAAATAGCCTTCTTCATTGCTAGATCTTGGTCAGTAACAACAACTTTTGGTTGAGAACCAACAACTTTAAGAAAAACGCTCAACAACTAAATATATGTATCAGCAGTTTCTGGGGCCAATAATGCAGCACCAAATGTAACATTGCAGTGGTGATTGTCTATACCAGTGAACGGTACAAGCTCCCCCTTGCTTTCGTTAAGCTTCCGTGCTTTTATAATCGACACCTTGCTTTCCGATTATAAGCTCCCCCTTGCGATGAGCTCGTGTTCAGACTCCCCTTAGCCTTAGCTATCAGGATCGATGTCTGACTCTTTCATCTGCAAATCTCAATCCATTTGTAAGTTATTTGATAATTTTAAGTTCAGGATTAAAAACCCAGCTCTAAACACTAGATATAACAGTTTTAGAATCCAAAACCCACTCAGATAATCTTCCAAGTCCAAATTAATGACCTTGGTGAATTCACAAACTATTTTTGAATTTTTATTTTAAAAACTTCAAGTTTTAAATTAATGAACTTGTTTCTTTTTACGAGACATGTTCAGCACACTTAGATTTTGAAACTTAGCCTTCAGACATCGGTTGTCGAAAATATTTTTATATTTTTAAAATTTATGCTAAAACACACTTAAAATCTTTTTGTAATAATGTTTTAAATGAAAAGCAACAAAGAAATATTTACAGACATATGTTAGAGGATCATATCAGTTTTTGACAAATCACTAGCACTATTCAGCTTATAAACATTTTAAGTTCTAAATGATTCACTTAGATTATCAGTATACTAGTCCACTTAAATTTTCACACATAGTTCAACTGTTTCGAGATACGATTTAGTGTTTTAAGAACTTAAACTTATTCGAGTGTCCCACCTCAGAATATACTCCCGTATCAAGATTCCCTAGATTCAGTGTTACAGGTGAGTGTACCATAATGATATCTGTACTTTTGGTTAATGCGAGACCTTGAGAGCTCAGGTATGAACTACCGTTTAGTCAAAGAGATGATGGCTCGACTTTTGGAGTGTCCCCCTTGGGGATCTTCTTTACAACTGCACTTGATATATATCTTTCGATATTTTTCAATTTTTATGCAGAGGGTAAGCTTTTAAAGCGAGCAAAGTATTATACGAGGTCTAGGACATTGCTGACGCAAAATCAGAAGACCAGGCGTAATACCCCAGATATCATACAGTATAAAGACCTAGTATCTCAGAATCAGGAAATCTCTCAAACGAGATAAGCAAGTTATTGATATTTAGGTTTATATCTCAAAATCAATCTACGGAATGTGTAAAAACCTACTGGCACATTATCAGTGAGACCGTTTATCACATTTGACTTTCCATTTCTTTAGCATACTGTGATTGTCTATTGATGTACTATCATTTCCTCTTTTTACACAAAAACACATTTTTGATTTTCTATTATTTTTGGCTTTTTCATATTTTCAAATGTTTTTTGTATTTTCTGAAATATTTACACCCCCTAAAATTAAAAACATTTAAAGAAAATTTTGAAAACCGATGTAGATAGCTTTGTCTCGCCATCAAATTTCGGCATCACATGCTCTATTTCGCATAAAGTACCCCCATGATTTACAACACACTGATATTTGACAGTTTGAAAACCGTTTTCAATCTTGTGAAATTAATCATGATTGTTTAGCCGTGAGTGTTTCGGCATATTCAATCAAGATATTTTTTTAAATTTTGATTTTTGACAAAAATTTAAAACACAAACATATTTTTTCATTTTTCAATTTTTTGACAAAAATAAAAACATATTTTTGGTTTTTAAATTTTTAAATTTTTAGGGTTTTTGAAATATGGTTTATTTATATACAGAAACAAACAAATCCCTGTATTCAGTTGCAGGGTTCAGCCTCCTCTCGTGCCAGGTTGCTCCCTTCTTCATCTTGACAATCAACCATCATTTGGAGCACCTGCACATATACACTACTCAATCACTTGAATAATTCAGCCCATGCCTGTTTGACCTTAAGCATTTCAACACAACATGATTCGTTTAAAAATGGAAAATCTTTGTCGTTTGTTTCAAAGAATTTTTCATTTTTTACATCATCAATGTTTGTTGAATCAATTTTCTGTTTTTCATTTTCAGACAAAGTTTGTTTCATAACAACCCAAACTTGTCCTTTTGAAATGTTCCTTTTATAAAATTTGTCATCATTTTGAACATTTTGTTTTGGAAAATTAACTTCGGTTTTCCAAAACCGATGCGATTTTGTCATATCAACTGATGTGCGCCAACTTTGTGTTGTTCTAAATCTGGGTGTGTGAAAATTCCAGGTTTGTCTTGAATCAAACCTAGTTGGGTTTGATTTCCAAGTTTGATTTGAAGCAAACTTGTTTGTGTTATACCTCCAAAATTGTTTTGAATCAAATCTGGTTAACCTTTGTTTCACATCCTCAGATTTCTGTTTCCCAACATCAACAGGCTTTGGGTTTGGACACTTGCAACCAACATGTCCAATTTTATTACATTTAAAGCATGTTTTCATTGACACATCTTTAGCCTGTTGTTGTTGTTGTTGTTGTTGTTTCTTTTGAGCGTAGAACTCTTCATTAGACTGTTGCCTAAATTGGAGTTCTTTTTCTTCCTCAGAATATGTTCCATGCACAAAGTTCATTTTCTTTTAATAATTTGGTTTTTCAAACTTTTTATTTTGATTTTGTTTTACTTTAGAAACCAACCCAGCCTTCAAATTCTTTTTCTTGTAACCAGATTTGTTATAAAAAGATTTCTTGCTCTTTCCAGCAAATTTATCAATTTCTGACTTTTCAATTTCTACCAATTTGAACACTTTGTCAATTTTATCCGAAACCACATTTTGAATCGGAAATTCAATATCTAAGAATAATTTGTCCAATCCAATCATGGTGTATTGCAATCCTTTTGGATCATCATTCACATCTTTCTCAGATTTTGAATTTTTAAGATAACTTTTATGAAAACTCACCTCATATTTATCATGTGATTCGAACTAACCTTCTTTGGTAGACTCATTTTCTATCAGAACACTCTCAACAACCTTACTTACCACCTTTGAATCACCGTGATCATCAGATTTGGTGTAAGTCACATCGATATTGTTAGGTAATTGGTCAACTATGTTTATTGCTTTTTCCACCTTCTCCCCATCATAGAATGTATAATTATTCTCCAACGGTGGTGGAACCTGATGGTATTATGACCCAATCCCCTTTTAGTTCTTTTCAAACTCTTTTCCATTGGGTGTAATGTTGAAAATATGTTCTAAAATGTATGATGAAGCATGGTAGCTATGAAGTTGATTAACCAATTTTTCTTTTTCATCCAGTTCTTGTTTAAGTTTTGCAACATCATCAATATATTGATTCAAAACTATTTGTTTTCCTTCATATCTGGCTTCAAGAAATTTCGTTGTCTTTTGACATGCAGACAAACGATCATCTAGACTTTTAACTCTAATCTTCAAAGTTTCATATGCCTCTTTTACCGTGTGATACGATAATTTAATCTCGTCATATTCTTTTTGTAACTCTTGAATAGTTTCATCTTTTGGAATACATTCGTTGCACTCAGCTAAACACTGTTATTTCAAAATTTTGTTTTCTTTTTCAAGACTATAACATTTTGTGTAAGTTTTTAATTTTCCTGTTTCAAAAACTTCTCATTTTCTAACATTTCATTACATTTTTCTTTGAAAATATTTTCTATTTTAGCAAATTCAATATCTCTGGATTTTAGATTTTTATCCTTTTCAGTACAAGCTCTGCATGTTTCCATACATTTCTTGCACTGCTCATCGGTTGTTTGATCAGATTTATTTATTGATACAGAAGAATCAGTTTGATTTGTTACCTCAGCTTTAGGCACATTGACTTCTTCTTCCTTTTGATTCTGATTCCCTTCCTTCTCTTGTTGTTTTTCAACAACAGCTTCCTCAGCTTTCTCTTCACCAACTTTCTTCACTTCATTCACCATCTTCCTACTTACATCGATTATTTCCTCTACCGTCTTCTTCTTCTTCTCTAAGCTAGCATAAATCACCTTGTTGATTTCTTGTTCTACCTTTTCTCGGTACTTTGGAATCTCTTTGAGCCCTCGACACCAAACTCTAATAGTTGGAATTGCAACAACTAATGCTTCAAAATCTACCTCATCTGGATCAACTATCGGATTCCCTTTCGAATCAACATAACACTCTCTATCAACATCCTATCTTTTTGCCCACCTTGCTTCTTTGTAAGCATCGTATACATGACTCAAATAACCATGTTATCATCTTTTTTAAAATAATCATTCCAATTAAACTCTTCATCATCATGAGTTGTCACCATAGCTTGTTTCTTTTCTTTGGATGATCCTTCTTCAATCTGCTTTCTTGTCGGTTGCTCGTTGTTGTGATGATAGATAGCCTTTTTGTAGTAATCCTCATGAAAAGGATTCACGCTATCATCAGGTTTGTTGTTTGTACATTCTCTTTTAAATTGCTCCTTTTGTTTACATTTGAAACATGTAACTTTCGCTTTGTTGAAACCTATCTTCATATCAGGACCTTCCAAATATTTCCTACCAGTGATCTCCATGAACCATTGAGCCCTCCTGATGACGCTTGCCATGCACCAGCGAATATCCATGAGCTCCATCTCTTCTGGGTCAACTTGATCGTAATCCTCTTTTGTCATATTTGGATTTCCGATCTTTCCTGCAACCAGACCTTCATATGACCCTAAAAATAGAAGCTAAGAAACTCATGTGTTGTCTAGAAAACTCAATGTTCAAATGAGAAGAACCTTTCCAGTCCTGACTCTGATTGGGTTTGGATGGTGCAGAAGATGAATGATATCCTAGATCATAACTTGGAGATTTGCTTTTGGATGAATCACCAGAATTGTCAACGCTAAATGTTTTACCAATCTTTAGTGCTTATATCTGATTGTTCTGCAGCAAACCTCTACGGTAATATAGATCAACATTCTGCTGGTAATTGGAACTGGTCATTTTATTTTGTTTTTGTAACTCCAGGTCATGTCCTTCCAGTTTCTCTATCAAACCATCCAATGTTATTTCATCATTTAGCATCATTTTTCAACACAATCACAAAAGTTTTCCCATCTTCCTCATGCGGTAACACCTCGACAAGTTTATCAACAAAATCTTCTCTGTCTTTGTGAATTCCAAATCTATTTAACTCAATCTTTAGATAACAAAATCTTTCAATCATCTGTCGGACAATATCTGTCACACCCTGACTTTTGCGGAAGCATGGTTATTGGTGTGACCTCTTAAAACCATAGCATTCAATCATAACAATGCTATATGATAAAAACCAAAAGATATTCATCCATTAATTTAGTTTAGAAAATACCACAACATACTTGTTTGAAAAGTTGACACCAAACTTAAGTTACAAACCACAACATATTCAAATGAGTTCATCAAGACTCGACAAGAGATCGTAAATAAAACTGGGTTTAGAAACATGTATCCCGTCCAGGAATAGGACACATCTTCTAAACTCTACTACCTCGGATGACATCTTTTATTTAAACGCAGCTTGAAACACATGCATACACCTGCCAAATCACCTAGTTCCCTGAAATACATGTAGTTTAAAAATAACAACGAAAGTTGAGCGAGTTCATATGTAAGTGTATGAATAAACCTTTAAAGTATGTCTGTATTAATGTATGTCCCTGGTATGTAGCAATAAGGAAAAAGAGATCACCAATGGGTTGCAAAGCTAGTGGTATGTGTGAAATGGTGTATGAAAACTCAAACATAGCATATTTGTACCGGGCTTCTGGCTGGAAGACATAGTCACCACTATGGGCTACCCTGGTCCCCATGGGTTTGGGCTCGCTACAACCAAATAGATATATCACTCATGTAACTCGGTCCTACGACGAGGATTAATGGCCTTAAGTGTTATACCCACCCTTCACATGATCTAGTAGTAACCCTCCTTAGCTAACCATACCATGTATAAAAGTTTGTAATACCCGTAACATGTATTTCACCCCCGACGTATAAAACTAAAAACAGTTAAAAGAAAAGGGGGACATGAACTCACGGTATTGCATCTTTAGTACTGGCACTCAAATCTCCTCAGCAAACACGACTACCTACAGTGTACTAATATCTATTAGACGAATGGGTAGTGCCTTTGCTTAGTATTTACGTTTTTGAGTTACGTTTCTTATGTTCCCGATATTATTCCAAGTTATAATTCTGGTTAAAATAATAATTATTTTAACCTCAAATTATATTTGGTTTTTGAATAATTGTTTAAACAACATTTTGTATCAATACTTCTCAAGTATTTATTTTCATATTTCCTTCCCAAGGATGGGGTATCTTATACATGTGTATTTGTATTATTGTATTTGTATTTTCCGAAATAATATATTTCCAAGTTTCACTTTAGAAAATATATTTAAACTCATTTGTCCCAAAAATAATGTATTGTCCAGAAAATATATATTTTTCCCAAAAATCATATATCTTCTAAATATACTAGGAAAATATATTTTTATTTCCAAAAATATGATACAACTTTGTAATATTTACGAAAATCATATTTTCTTTTCTCGTACCCAAAATAATATTTACCAAAAATATATGTGTAACGATATTGTTTTGGATGGTAAATTTCACGGTACTTTGTTAAGTTATATTATTTTAAGTCCTTAAATAATGTAACTAGTTCACAAAAATATACAAAGAATCACACATGCGTCTTAAATGTAAATATAAATTCCAAATATATATTTATCCATTTTTATTCATAAAAATCAACCTCCAATACTTGTATTTTGTTACAAAAAATTATGGCAAGGTTCGTATTGAAAACCATAGTTAAAATGCACTAGTAAATATTTGTTAGAAAATATTTCTTTAAGTGTTTATATTTTTAGAAAATTTTGCCATAGTTTCCTTTGAAAATGGAGGTGTCCATGCTATATAAGCGTATCATTTTCTTTTCAAAAATCAACACACAATAATCAACAATCAACCCTAAACAATATTATTCTTACCAAGTGCAAAAACTATACACTTTACATAACAACATGAACTTGATCTTTTATTAAAAACTTGTAGTAACTTGGTAGCATGTTTAGTAGACTTAGTTACCCTATAAAGTGCGTTTATTACTTTACAAATCTCATTCTTAAAGAATTTAGGTGTTTACAACTTGTAAATATATTCTACAAAATGTTTATTCATAACATCTTCTTGTTTCTCTAGTATCTCTACACTTGTTTTTTTTTTATCAAAAATAGTGTAGTTTTAAGTAAGAATCAAGTTCTACTAAAAATCATATTTTGAACTTGGTTTTCTTGGAAAATCATTCATGAGTCTTAGATTCATAAGATTACTAGCTCACTTTATTTATTATTTTTCAAGAAATCATATTATTTTCAAGTTCTTGCATATATATGAGGATGATCTTCTTGTGTTAACACATAATCATCCACTAACTTGCTAGATCATGTGTTTAATCACAATCTAGCAAGCTCCTTATGAAGATCAACATCATAATCTCAAGAAAATAACAATCAAATGTCATGCATGCTCTAATCAACATTATTTCTCAAGATTTCATCATATGTAAGCTTCAAGTTCATGATTCAAGATTATGTTCTTTTAGGGTTCTTGTGAATTATAACATAACACATCTTTTAACAAGTCAAAATTAGAAGTATCAAAGGGTTGTGAGAGTCTTACTACTAGCTCTAAGCTAGGGAAGAATACTTGAAGAAAAAGATGATGAAAATGGTGGATGAAAGCAATTTGATGGAGGTTCTTCAAGATTCAAGAGCACCAAGCTTCATAAGACACCTTCTTACACACTTGGGAGTACTTGAGACTAGATGAATGAAGTTGGAGGATGGATGTAAGGTGGTGGTGGTGGTGGCGGCACTATCTAGGCCGAGAGGGAGAGGACGAGAGTGAGAGAGATGAGTGATGAGTTGAAGTGTGAAAGAATGTGATGATCTTTAGAGATTACAAGCCATACTTATTATCATCACCTCTCAATATTTTGGCAACTAAATCAAGCAAGGATCCAATAAAATAAAGAAACAAATCTTTGTGGTATGGTGGTGGGGTCCTTGTGACCGTAAATACCAAGGGGGGGGGGGGTAAATGTAAGTTTGAATGGTAACTTGGATAACTAGTTGGAGGTTAAGTGTAATGTCTAGTGTTTTAAGTATATGATGCATTATATTGTGACAACTCGAGTTTCCGACATTCTTTATTCGCATTTATTGCACGTTGACTTTGACTGTCTAGTTGTTTGACTCGTCTGATTTGTAACGATACACTTTGTGTGATAATAAAAGTATTATGTTTGCTTGGTTATGTGTTGATATTATAGCATGAGACTTAGTGTATTTGAAATAACATAAACTACTGAACATATGAAACAACTCGACGAAACAGAGTTGTGATTCGCCATGAACATACTCGACGAAACAAGCATGTTTCGCCAAACCGAACTCGACGAAACAGACTATTTCGCCGGCCCAGTTTCGCCGAAAGCCCAGTACGGCCCAGAACGTTATTTCGTGAATACTTACGTGAAACGGGTTTAGTTTCACAAGTTAGGCAATCAGGAAACCCTAGAACACTCTCCCTTTTGTGCGACGGCAACAACCATCGTTTACCATCATTCCTAGCTCTTGAATCTGTGTTTGTTTATCTCTAATCGGTTAGTATGTGTTGTTAATCGATTTCATGTTTCTGTATTATCTCGATTCATGTTTGGATATGTGATGGATATGTGTTATTGCTGTGATAAGAGTATGTTGATGTTGATATAGGTTTCAATATGTAAGATGTAGTAGAATATATATACAATGCTATGCGAAACCTAATACAAACGAATGCTCGGTTCTGAATATTGTTATTATGGCCTAATTCCGATTACATTAGTATCTTGATAGGGATTGATGATATGATGTTGTATGTTGATATGTAAAACACATAAACTAGGGTTTATGCTAGGCGATAATTCTTGGATGATTGAGTTATGATGATTTTTACATGCACATTGACCTTCATATGATTTCTGCTATTGTTGACGGCTGCTAGAGTGATTAGGGTTATGTGTTATTCGTTTCTGATGTAACTGATGTCTGCGAAACAGACCTTCGACGAAACAGAACTCTCGGCGAAACAGAATGTGTTTCGCCAAGAGTCATCGACGAATTAGAAGTTCTGTTTCGCCGAAGGAGACCTCGACGAAACAGACGTGTTTCGCCAAAGCATGTGTTTCGCCAACTATTGTGTTTCGCCGATATGTGTTTCGTCAATATATGTGTTTCGCCGAGCTGTGCTGTAACTTGAGTTAATCCTGTTAAGTGTTAACTGGAATATCTGACTGCTGTTAAATGATATACATGACTTGTGTGTATGCGAATACGTACTACATGCTTATACGTGTACCTTGTGACTACAAACTGATTATGTATACGTGCCTACTTTAGGACGTGATTGATTTACCTTGAGCACATACTTAGCATACCGAGCAAATCAAGGTGAGTTCACACTCTTACCAAGGCATGGGATTCCCCGGTGGGTTGGGAATGGGATTGAATGATTACTTGCACTTACATCAACACTAGACTACTTACCACGGTCCTCGGATTGGGAAGGATGCCTGTGCCAAATTCTACGCAAAGCCTACGTACTGTCCTCGGATTGGGAAGGACACCAGCACTAAACCTACGTAAAACCTACGTACTACCGTCCTCGGATTGGGAAGGACGCCAGTGCTAAACCTACGTACTACCGTCCTCGGATTGGGAAGGACGCCAGCGCTAAACCTACGTACTCGCTACGTACTGTCCTCGGTTGGGAAGGGCACTTACATAAAACCTGCGTAAACCTATACTTACTACTATCCTCGGATTGGGAAGGATACTTATGATTACGAATAGTCTAGGGGATATATATAACATGGGAAGCCCCCACCAATAGAACGTACTATCGGCCCAGTAGAGCCACATGTTACATACGAACTTACTATTACGCATTTACTTTCTGTGAACTCGCTCAACTAGTTGTTGATCCTCTGTTACATGCCTTGCAGGACCTTAGGTACTTATGGAGCTTGCACGGGAGGCGCAGTCGTTGTGGACAAGGATCGTGAATACTTGATTAGACATTATGACATTTCACACTTTATTGTGTTGGGTTTATTTATACGCTTCCGCTAAACAGTGATAACATATTTATGTTTTGGAACACCTCTCATATGGATTGGTTTGATTAAATTGCAATTACTTTTACTTTATACATTGTTCTATATGATTGGTGGCTTGATCCTGGTCAGTCACGCTCCCAAGCGGTGATACTCCGCAGGTGGATTTTGGGGGTGTGACAGATTGGTATCAGAGCCAGGTTATAGAAAACTTGGTTTTAATATGGGGAAAACGATTTTATTAAAACCAGACTATAACCGGAACAGTGCTCTCAACGATCCACAACGACGCTTCGCTCCTCGTGCAAGACTCAACATCCTAGGTAATAAGGTTTATGTTTATTGCCTACATGCTAGAACTATATAGAACTTTGCTCGTGGTATGCTTAGATTACAATGCTCACTAATTGTTGTTGCATGAGAACACTTGTGTGCTCACTCTCTTCTGTCATCGCACTATTCGCGAACCTATCTCACTTACGTTATCTTTACTATGAAGATCATGTCTGGACGTATCAACATGACTCAGGACCAGTTGACGGCCCTCATTAACGAACGAGTTACTGCGGCAGTTGCAGCCGCACAAGCAGGAGGTATACCCTGCAGTTACAACTCACACAAGGATCCTTAGATCCTATATTCCTAAATCAACTCTCGTGTTTAAACTTGTCCAAATTCTTTTACACAACAGGTCAAGCACCTGTTTGCACTTTCAAGACTTTCATGGACTGTCGTCCAACCACTTTCAGCGGCACTGAGGGAGCCGTAGGCCTCCTGCACTGGTTTGAAAAGCTGGAGTCAGTATTTGAAATGTGTGAATGTCCTGAGGCACGCAGGGTGAAGTATGCTACCGGTACCCTCGAAGGTTTAGCCCTCACATGGTGGAAAGCACAGGTCCAAATACTGGGGTTGGTTGCTGCTAACGCCACCCCATGGAACAATTTCAAAGAGATGATCAAGGAGGAATACTGCAGTAGAGATGATATTCATAAGCTGGAAGTCGAGTTTTTCAACCTCAAGATGACGGGGTCTGAGATCGAAGCGTATACCAAGAGATCGAATGAGCTTGCATTACTGTGTCCTACTCTGGTGGACAAGCGTATTGAACTTTATCTTAAGGGTCTGGTGCCAGAGATCCAGAGTCATGTGACTTCAGCAAATCATGCCACTTACCAGCAGGTTGTTCAGTTGGCTCACCGTCTCACTGATCAAGCGGTGGAGCAGAACCGGTTGCCCAAACGCATCAACGCTACCCCTACAGCTACTACTTCGGTTACTCCTGCTACTCCCAGTGACAGCAAGCGAAAATGGGAGGGGGATTCCAGCAAGGGATCAGCTTCAGTTCAGCCCCAAGTTCAGCAACGAAAGACTGACAACTACCAGAGCCCTAGTCAGCACTCTTCGGGCAGTCACAAGCAGGGTGGTTATCGAGGGAACCTCCCAAAGTGCAACATCTGCAACAAGCACCACAATGGCCAGTGTAACAGGGGTCGTTGTCAAAGGTGTTTCAGGACGGGCCATGAGGCCAAGGATTGTAGGAGCCCACAGCCTGTAAATCAGAATCAGCCGCAGCAGCAAGCACGGCAGAATCAGCAACAGGGTAACAAAGGATGTTTTCAGTGTGGCGCCGAAGGTCACTTCAAAAGACACTGCCCTCAGCTAAACCGAAACCAGAACAACAACAACAACCAGGGCAATGGGAACAACAACAACGGGGGAAACAACAATGATGGGAACAACGGCGCAAGGGGACGAGCATTTGTGATTGGGCAGGGTGATGCCAGGAATGATCCCAATGTGGTTATGGGTAAGTTTCTCCTCGACGACTTTTATGTTACTGTACTATTTGATTCGGGTGCGGATACCAGTTATATGTCTCTGAAAGTTAGCCAAATGCTTAAACGCGCACCAACACGTTTGAACACTAAACATGTCGTAGAGTTAGCTAACGGTAAAAGTTTAGAGGCCACACACATAGTTCAGGGTTGTAATCTTATCCTCGCTGGTCAGACTTTCTCCATCGATCTCATCCCTATAACTCTGAGTAGTTTCGACATTGTCATCGGTATGGATTGGCTATCCCAACAACAAGCAGAGATACTATACAGGGAGAAGATCATTCGTATTCCCCGTTCTGGTAAAGAACCTCTCGAAGTTCAAGGCGACAAGAGTGGTGTCGTGAGTGGTATCATTTCCTTCCTGAAGGCTCAGAAGTGTTTACGAAAGGGCCACACAGCTGTTTTAGCTCTCGTTACGGATACATCGAAGAAAGAGAAAAAGATTGAGGATATTTCGGTGGTACGCGATTTTCCTCAAGTATTTCCAGAAGAGTTACCCGGGTTACCGCCTCATCGTCAGGTTGAATTTCAGATCGAGCTCGCTCCGGGAGCAGCACCCATAGCTCGAGCTCCTTATCGTTTGGCTCCCACTGAATTAGAAGAACTGTCAAAGCAGCTACAAGAACTCTTGGAAAAGGGTTTTATACGTCCTAGCTCTTCGCCTTGGGGAGCCCCAGTGTTATTCGTAAAGAAGAAAGACGGTACGTTCAGGATGTGTATAGACTACCGTGAACTCAACAAGGTGACGATCAAGAATCGTTATCCTCTTCCGCGCATAGATGATTTATTCGACCAGCTGCAAGGGTCGAGCTACTACTCCAAGATAGACTTAAGGTCAGGGTACCATCAGCTGAGAGTCCGGGATGAGGACGTCTCTAAAACAGCATTTAGAACTCGCTACGGCCACTACGAGTTTATGGTCATGCCATTCGGGTTAACGAATGCGCCTGCCGTATTTATGGATCTTATGAACAGGGTGTGCAAACCCTACCTCGACAAATTCGTCATTGTTTTCATCGACGACATCCTGATTTATTCGAAAAGTCAGGAGGAACACGAGCAGCACTTACGACTTATACTGGAACTTCTACGAACGGAACAGCTATACGCCAAGTTTTCTAAATGTGATTTCTGGCTTCGTGAAGTCCACTTCTTAGGCCACGTGGTAAACGAGGATGGGATTCATGTGGATCCATCCAAGGTGGATTCGATCAAGAACTGGCCTGCGCCTCGTACACCAACAGAAATACGCCAATTCTTGGGTTTGGCGGGTTATTATAGGAGGTTCATCAAAGACTTCTCAAGGATTGCTCAGCGACTTACACTACTGACGCAGAAGGGTATTGTTTATCGTTGGAGGAATGCACAGGAAACAGCATTCCAACACTTAAAGGATAGACTCTGTAGCGCACCTATCCTCTCACTGCCTGAAGGCACGGACGATTTCGTAGTCTACTGCGACGCATCTATCCAAGGTCTTGGATGTGTATTGATGCAGAGGGATAAAGTTATTGCTTATGCTTCGCGCCAACTTAAGATTCACGAACGGAATTATACGACGCACGACCTAGAGCTGGGAGCGGTTGTTTTTGCACTTAAGATATGGCGACACTACTTGTACGGTACCAAATGTGCTATCTACACTGACCACAGAAGCCTCGAACATATATTCAAACAGAAGGAACTGAATATGCGACAACGACGATGGGTTGAACTGTTAAATGACTACGAATGCTCAATCAGGTACCACCCAGGCAAAGCCAATGTTGTGGCTGACGCCCTCAGTCGAAAGGACACCGCGCCTAAGCGCGTACGAGCTTTACAACTCACTATACAGTCTAGTCTTCCTTCCCAGATACGAAATGCTCAGGTGGAAGCATTGAAACCAGAAAACGTCAGGGCAGAAGCCTTACGCGGCTCAAGGCAACGCTTAGAACAGAAGGAAGATGGTGCTTATTACGTAACAGGACGCATTTGGGTCCCACTGTACGGCAACTTACGCGAGCTGGTAATGGATGAAGCTCACAAGTCTCGCTACT
The DNA here is from genome assembly GCA_030545235.1 of Helianthus tuberosus. Lineage (NCBI taxonomy): Eukaryota > Viridiplantae > Streptophyta > Magnoliopsida > Asterales > Asteraceae > Helianthus > Helianthus tuberosus. Next base: position 2,649 of record JARYGA010023120.1, on the reverse strand, counting down.
CGGTACACCCTGGTGCGGATAAAATGTACCACGATATTAAGACTACATACTGGTGGCCTAGCATGAAGGCCCACATAGCCACATACGTTAGCAAATGCTTGACTTGTGCGAGAGTCAAGGCATAATATCAGAAACCGTCAGGACCACTCCAACAACCTGAGATACCACAATGGAAATGGGAGCAAATTTCCATGGATTTTGTTACTGGCCTACCTAGATCTCAGCGCGGAAATGATACTATTTGGGTGATCGTGGATCGGCTCACAAAGTCTGCTCACTTCTTGGCTATCAAAGAAACAGACAAGTTCTCTACCTTAGCAGACGTTTACTTAAAAGAAGTGGTCTCGAGGCACGGGGTGCCCACCTCCATCATCTCTGATCGTGACGCACGTTTTACTTCGGAACTGTGGCAGGCAATGCATAAATCTTTTGGCTCTCGTTTAGACATGAGCACGGCGTATCATCCTCAGACCGATGTGCAGTCTGAGCGCACTATTCAAACTCTAGAAGACATGCTTCGGGCATGCGTAATTGATTTTGGCAATGATTGGGAGAAACATCTGCCACTTGTGGAATTTTCATACAATAACAGTTACCACACCAGCATTAAAGCTGCTCCATTCGAGGCATTGTACGGGCGTAAATGCCGGTCACCTCTCTGTTGGGCAGAGGTGGGAGATAGTCAAATCACAGGACCAGAAATGGTAGTCGATACTACAGAAAAGATCTCACAAATACGACAACGCATGGCGGCAGCACGCGACCGTCAGAAAGCATACGCTGATTTAGACAGGAAACTACTCGAATTCCAAGTTGGGGATCGAGCGCTACTTAAAGTTTCACCCTGGAAAGGTGTGGTTCGTTTTGGCAAACGAGGCAAGCTCAATCCGCGTTATGACGGACCTTTCGAAGTCACAAAGAAAATAGGCAAAGTGGCCTACAGACTGAACTTACCACCTGAACTCAGTGCAGTTCACAATGTCTTTCACGTGTCCAATCTGAAGAAGTGTACGTCAGATGAGACCCACATAGTTCCCTTGAAGGAACTCACTATCGACGAACGGTTGCACTTCGTCGAGGAACCTGTTGAAATCACGGACCGGGATGTTAAGGTCCTCAAGAACACGAGAATCCCTCTTGTACGAGTTCGTTGGAACTCCCGTCGTGGCCCAGAGTATACCTGGGAACGAGAAGATCAAATGGAACTCAAGTATCCCCAATTATTCGGAAAACGTGCAACCACTACTGAGGCTGAAGCTACAACTTCAGAATTTCGGGACGAAATTCCAAATCAACGGGGGGATGATGTGACACCCTAGGAAAACCAGTAAACGATACAACTCACCTAGCTTCCTCAGTAACCGCATGCTAAATTTCGGGACGAAATTTGTTTCAAGTTGGGGATAATGTGACAACTCGAGTTTCCGACATTCTTTATTCGCATTTATTGCACGTTGACTTTGACTGTCTAGTTGTTTGACTCGTCTGATTTGTAACGATACACTTTGTGTGATAATAAAAGTATTATGTTTGCTTGGTTATGTGTTGATATTATAGCATGAGACTTAGTGTATTTGAAATAACATAAACTACTGAACATATGAAACAACTCGACGAAACAGAGTTGTGATTCGCCATGAACATACTCGACGAAACAAGCATGTTTCGCCAAACCGAACTCGACGAAACAGACTGTTTCGCCGGCCCAGTTTCGCCGAAAGCCCAGTACGGCCCAGAACGTTATTTCGTGAATACTTACGTGAAACGGGTTTAGTTTCACAAGTTAGGCAATCAGGAAACCCTAGAACACTCTCCCTTTTGTGCGACGGCAACAACCATCGTTTACCATCATTCCTAGCTCTTGAATCCGTGTTTGTTTATCTCTAATCGGTTAGTATGTGTTGTTAATCGATTTCATGTTTCTGTATTATCTCGATTCATGTTTGGATATGTGATGGATATGTGTTATTGCTGTGATAAGAGTATGTTGATGTTGATATAGGTTTCAATATGTAAGATGTAGTAGAATATATATACAATGCTATGCGAAACCTAATACAAACGAATGCTCGGTTCTGAATATTGTTATTATGGCCTAATTCCGATTACATTAGTATCTTGATAGGGATTGATGATATGATGTTGTATGTTGATATGTAAAACACATAAACTAGGGTTTATGCTAGGCGATAATTCTTGGATGATTGAGTTATGATGATTTTTACATGCACATTGACCTTCATATGATTTCTGCTATTGTTGACGGCTGCTAGAGTGATTAGGGTTATGTGTTATTCGTTTCTGATGTAACTGATGTCTGCGAAACAGACCTTCGACGAAACAGAACTCTCGGCGAAACAGAATGTATTTCGCCAAGAGTCATCGACGAATTAGAAGTTCTGTTTCGCCGAAGGAGACCTCGACGAAACAGACGTGTTTCGCCAAAGCATGTGTTTCGCCAACTATTGTGTTTCGCCGATATGTGTTTCGTCAATATATGTGTTTCGCCGAGCTGTGCTGTAACTTGAGTTAATCCTGTTAAGTGTTAACTGGAATATCTGACTGCTGTTAAATGATATACATGACTTGTGTGTATGCGAATACGTACTACATGCTTATACGTGTACCTTGTGACTACAAACTAATTAT
>JARYGA010023119.1:0-43361 GCA_030545235.1 Helianthus tuberosus | reverse complement strand
GTCCCTTCACAATAGTACGTCCAGTTATATAAAACATCAATTCATAGAAATAATAGAAGCTACATTCACAAAAACTGTTTACGTAAGAAAATAAAAACCTACAAATTGTAATTATTCATTAACTTTCAACATATCGAGTAAAAACCTACAAATCATAATATCACAAAAACCTAAAAACCCTAAACCGAGGTCTGAACTTCGGAACAACATATCGAGAAAATGATCAAATTAACAATTACCAGAACGAAATTATTGTCACATCCAGGTCTAGTAGGGGCTTTATCATCACGGTGAACTATATCGCCGGCGCGTGCACCTTCCAACCAAAGAATTACAGGCAAAGGATAGTTCGGCTCTAGGTGAAGCCCTAGGTGAAGAAATCGGTGAAATCGGGATGAATAAACTGAAAAAATAAATAAATTAAAAGATGAACATATGACAGAGAACATCAAATAGGAATCGACATTATCAAACATGAATCTATATTTAAAGAACTTTTACCTGTTTGGTGAATCCTTTGGAGAAGACGATGATGGATCCAGTACACCGATGAATGAGAGGGAGGCTAGGGTTTAGAAAAGTGAGGTTGTAAAGTAATATTGTTTGGAAAAGACCATATATACGATCCATTTATTTTGACCCGAATCCGAATTCCGACCCAGTTTAGAAACGGATCCCGCCTCCCATTTTGCTCATATGTTTTCCCGCCTAAAAACCTTGTGAGATTGAACCACAAGCTGACACCTCATCTTTGAAGCCCTCATAACATGCCAAGTAAGCCCTTATTTATCATGTTTATATATATATATAGATTTGTATATGTTTAGTAAAATAGTAATTTAAGAATTTTATACCCCTTGTAAGTCCTAACAAAATTGGGAATTTTAGTTATAGATCGATAAAAATCATGTCGTCTAATAGAGATTGTATGTGCATGACGAGAACCTCTAATGGTCTTTTTAATCCGGCATTTCGATCTCATGTGACATACTTCTTGGACTTTTTGATCTCATGTATAAGTTCTTGGACTTTTTATAAATGGTAGGAGACATATGTGAGATACGTGATCGAAAAGTACGGGGAAGACGTCACTCAGCATCCGGTGGGAGATGCTGACTTGTGGGAGCATGCGCAGGGAGGGAGTCGATTCAGGATCGGGTCTTCGGATCTTAGTTTTGTCGTTACCGGCACAACGTCTTCGTCACCCGGGTCTGCCTCCTATTGTAAGAACCCGCACTTTCGTTCGTTGTTACTACTCGATATACTCGTTACGCCTAGCACCAGAGATTCGGATCATAATGTAACTATATCGCATACATCGCTATTCGAAGGATAATCGCATATTTTCGCAATACATTATCACTACATCACATCGCAAACACTAACACTCACGATGACATTGAGTGAGGACCTATTCTACCCTCCTCGGTGGCCGTGATGTGTCGAAACGCAGACAATTAACGCTAACAAAGACTCTCGGGTGAGTGCTATAGCTCCAGTCGTCATGACGATGATGACAATACGAGCGAGTGGTACCCCGTCAGTCATTGTGGCACCACACACCCTAACGTTCACGATGTCATCGAGAAAGGACCTATACTACCCTCCTGGATGGCCGTGAAACGTCACTAATAATCGCTCACTCGAAACGAAAACCGATTGTTATATCGAAACTTTGGAATGCGGATACGTAAATACGACCCCCAGTGATATATATATATATATAATAATTATATAAATTAACTATAGAAAGCGCGTACTCCAAAAAAAATCGCAACGCTCAAAAACGGAGAAATCCCCCGCGTCGGAGTGGCCATCCGAATGGACAGCCTCATCCGAACGGATGGGCCATCCGACCCAACATCTTTTCAGCCTTCGCTGTTGCCTATAAATAGCACGTCACATCACTTAAACAGTGATGTGACAGCTCCCACTCGACCAAGCACGCTCTAGGACCCTTTCTCTCGATTCCTCGCGATTCCGGTAAGATTTCAATCTAGAACTTGTACTTCTATGATCTACACTCAATTCTACATCATTCTGTCTTTTAAAACTCAATTTTTAACCGTGAAATCTACTGATTTGAGGTGTTTTAAGGTGATGTCACCAAGAGTTCATATGAACTTCAAAGTGTGACCTCATCCCACCATAAATGACTCAGATCTGGGTGATTTCCACATGTTTTTACAACAATCTCACCTAAAAACCTATGTATTTAATCAAGAACTGAATGATTTCGGGATTAAACATGAGAAACCGTCAAGAACGGCGGGATCTGATGGAACGGGGTGATTCCCGACCGTTAGAACGGGTCGGAACTGATTGAATTTCAATTGTTAATACGAAATTACACTATCCCAGTAAAACCGCATGTATTCCTTCCTAAAACACTCGAAGACAGTTGATCGGAACGTTAAAATGGACGTGTCATCCGAACGGACCACATGTCATCCGAACGGACCACATGTCATCCGAACGGATGACAGCAGTCCAACCCCATCAACACGTTATCCGACCGGATAGCCTGTCATCCGACCGGATGACAGCCATCCGACCCAATCAACATGTCATTCGACCGGATGAGCACCATCCGACCGGATAACTGACATTTTGACGCTATTCCCGCTTGATCGTGCATCGTTTACAATACCACTCAATGTTCAACGCAGACGAACTCGCAACCGATCCAATTAAGTTGTATTCTCGCTAAACGCGCACTGTGAGTATACTTGAACCCTTTTTAATCGTATTTTGGGTGTAACATACGTTCCTGACAAATCAAACTTATCCAACGAATTAATCAATCAATCGAATTATCACTTGCGAATAACTGTTATGCATAGATATACGTGATGCTAGTTGCATATGTGCTAGGGTTTATACTCGCGACGTCCCACCACGACTAGTATAGTACTATTGCGCCCGACGGGGTCTAGTTTGCCATCGCATATTCGAGCAGCGAGGACTTAGTTGGTAGTATCAGTCTTGTGAGTATATATGTCGTGTGTTACGTTTATGCATGTGGAAATTCGCAACATCTTTTACTCTATTACGCTATACATATCAAACCTGTATACTCGCCAATACTTTTGTATTGACAAATATTTTAACGTATGTTGCAGGTTAGATTGCAGGCTATTTCAAATCAAGCTAGGAAGTCTAGAAACTCAACTAAAATCTAGGTTGTCAGACTTGTATTGTTCGAGAGGACAAGAAATCTGTGATAACTTATGTGATTGTATTATTTGTTAGTATGGGATAACGAATGTATTAAATATTATCGCAATATAGTTGTTATGGATTCTCTTGAGCAATCTAATTCACCTAGTGCCGCGCCCCGATGATCCCGCCATCGGTTGGGGTGTGACAGATTGGTATCAGAGCCATAACTATAGGGAATTAGGCAAGACTCGACCTAGTCTGGGTCGACGTCTTAGGAATTGACCTAGTCTATAGTCTAGGTACCAACAGGCCGACTCGTGCTAACCCAGTAGGGTTTGTACTGGGCCTACTTGATACTCTCGATCGAAATTGCTAAAAGCTACAACTTTGTGTGAACACCGCTTACTACAGCTTCACACAAAGAAGCCTTTCCTAAGGCTGGAATACTACTTAGCCTTTCCTAAGGCTGACACAATACACGTGTTTCAAAAATACTCGCATAACAAAACCGAGTGATTCAGTCGAGATCAGGTGTGAAAACCGAGAACTCTCGATGAGATCGCTCACTCAGCGCATTTTCTAGCACAAGAACCTTTCATCCAGTTAGGAGTGACATCCACACCTCGACGAAAGTCTCCATTTCGAAATCTAGTGGAACTCACGAATTTATTCGAAGAGCATAACCACAATTAGGAACAAAGTTGTTAAGCCAGGGGTGAAACCCGTACCTTAATAAGCCATTCCACTCTCTATAAACTGGTTTTCAAAAAGCTCTCACCAAGGGCTCGACTATCACGATAACTCGAGCCACGCGACGACTAGGAAGACGAATGCCATGAGCTGCATCCCAGTGGAAGCATAACGTCTTCTAGGTCAACGCACGCGCACGAACTTGTCAGGTATAGTTAGGTTACCTTCGGCAGTCGACGCCTAAACCCCCAAGGCACTCTATCATACGACCCGCTAATTTTACAACTGGTTGGAACTTATTTACGTTTTGAAACTTTACGCTTTATCGATTTCTCGATTTAACGATTTTCGCTCCCTGCTTATAAACGCACAACTCGCACAGCCATCGCAATTTAAAACGAAACCCAAATGTTCGCAACAAAACTAATGCATAATCTATCGCCTTCGCTCTCGCTTTCTCACCTCAACGCGTCCTCGTATATTCTAAGTCGACCTGTATGTGTATGATTACAAATTAAAATTATATAAATACATATATATACGTAAAAACAACAAGTCATTGTGTGAGAACTTAGGAATTTCGTGTCTCCTATGTGACTCCTATGTGATTCACATTACTACTATACTATCGCATCAAGTTTTGAACGCGCTCAATCGCATCGCAAAACTCAAAAATCATTATGATCGAATCTCACTCCAAGTCTCTTCCTGTCTAGATGCCTTCCAACAACTCTACTTCGAGGATGTCAGCAAGGAGACGAGCCAATCGAAGGGACGAGAAGAGGATCGCCTCCCTTGTGGTCAAGGGAATGGCAAAAATGATTCCCCAGATCGTCGCTCAAGTACACTCTCTTAGCAACTCTCGAGCTTCGGAAGACGTCAAGACAAAAGAGCCGCAATCTACTTTTCTCTACAAACACTTCAAGGCCTGTGACTCGATGGAGTTCACGGGTGAAGGAGGTGTATCTCAACTACTCCAGTGGTTCGACTCTATCGAAGTTACCCTTCGTCAAAGTGGGTGTCCCGATAGTTTCCATACCACTTGTGCTACAGGGGTATTTCAATCACGAGCACTCGACTGGTGGACCGCCGAACGAAACAAACGTGGTACCTCCGCAGCCTACGCTCTCTCTTGGGATGAGCTTAAAGAGCTCATGAAGAAAGAGTACTGTCCTCCTCACGAGATTCAGAAGTTGGAAGACGAATTTTGGAAAATCAAGCAAGTCGAAAGTGACAACGCTGGCAACACCGCAAGGTTCAAACAGCTTAGCATAATTTGCCCAGGTCAAGTCAACACTTCAGAAAAGGCCATCACGAAGTACATTCGTGGCTTGCCTGAGTGTGTGGGTGATTTTGTCGAAGCTGCAAGACCAGCTACCATCGAAGAAACCTACCGCTTAGCCGCAGAAATCAACAACAAACGACTCATGGAAGAGTTTTCCTCCAAGAATCCTGTCAAGCAAGCTTATTAAGCAATCGCCATAAATCCTTCAGACGATCCTGTCAACGATTCTCCTAACAAATCTGCTGATGATTCTTCTGACGAATCTGCTAATGATTCTTCTGACGAAACTGCTAACTATTCCTCTGACGAATCTGCTGCCGATTCTTCTGACAAATCTGCCGACGGATCTTCCGACAACTCGGCCAAAGATTCTGCAAGTGAGTCCTCAGACAAATCCTCCAACGATGACACCACTTCGCAAGACACCGACAAACCCAGTCGCAAACGAAAGATTTCAAGCCCGAACTCATCAACCACCAAACTGCTGCAACCGAAGCCTCTCCAAGCAGTTTCGGCGTTTCCTAAACGAGCTTACACTGGAGCTCATCCCCAGTGTTACTCATGCACCTATCATCATCCAGTTGGGGCTGACTGTCGCTATTGCAGTAACTGCAACCGTTACGGTCACTTCACCCGCAACTGCCACAACGAACCGCGAACTTGAGTACAACAACAACAGCTCCAGCAAAAGTCTTCAACATCAAACATCTAGCAAGCGTAGGATAAAGTTGTAATGATATGATTTTCGACGTTAATTTCTAAGTTTTGAACCTGCTCTATTACTCGGTGTTGCCACTATGCGTAACACTAACTCTCGCTTTCGTATTCTCCTTCACACTCTAGTCGTCGCACTTAGACTAGATTCACACACATACTATATACTATATCACGAAATAATGTGTTTTACCCTCACTACACTCTTAGAACGAGGTACGATAAACGTGCAAGGAACGATTAATCACGGGTGCACACGGGATTACTTGGGTCAGTGCACGGAGGTCGTAGTAAATTCTAAGGTACCATAAGCGTTGCGACGAAGTATGACACCAAACCACGGGATCTAAGTAGTAGGGGTCAAGCAAGGTGTGCTTTATCATACTACCGAAGTTCCGTGAAGAAAGTGCCACGTGGAGTTGAACGTTATTAGACCTAATATACTATTGTGATTATTTTCAACACACTACACTCACTCGCAAGGCGTAACAACCAAACCACATCATCACGAGACTTGTCGTAAGTTTGCAAACGCGGTGCAATCGCCTCGTCGATGGACTCTGGAGAGTCTACCCCCGCAGGGCAATTGCATCGACGCAAGACTGGTTGCAAGACTGTCGTGACAAATCTCATCAAGTACATAAACGCTCACGATATTGTTGAGTGAGGACCTATTCTACCCTCCTCGATAACTGTGATGCACTGCAACGTAACGTTAAGCTTATTCGAAACAAAGCTCGGCTAATCGCAATCGCTTATCATGTGTATCTCGCGATCTCTATCGATTACTACGAGGATAACTACCGCTGATTATGTGAATCGCTATATCGTTGCTGTGTGACACTCTATCGCTATCACCATCGCTATCGCCTACCGCTATCCGTGATAATTATGTTAAGTTAGCACCCATGACCTCGCTTCACGAAATGAAGCTCATAAGGTTAAAACAAGGCGTTTTAGTCATATCGGCGGGCTTTCGTGGAAAAAGGCCATGTGGGGCCTGATGTTAGTAAACTTTGTGGTGTTAATCAATCAAATCAAACCCCATAATTCGCGCATACCTCCATCGCTTGCAACGCAACAACTGCCGCTTATCGTAATTCGATTATCGTCGCCGTCGTTACTAGTGTTGTGTTTATGTTATTCGCTTAATCACCCAATCGCTTATCGCTTATCGTGTATAGTCTACCGCTTATTCGCGTATCGTATACCGCTTATCGCTTGCTTGGTGTTCATTACAGTCTGTGTGGTGTTAGTACGCATGACATCGCTGCACGAGGCAAAACTAACCTGGTTAAATGTAGTATTTTGCCATGTTAGCGAACTCTCGTGGAGACGTGCCATGTGGGTTCAAGGTGGAATCTAATCAAAATCGTGCTGTTCGCTTATCGCTTTACGCTTGTCGCTCATCACTCTTCACTTATCGTCGCCGCTTTCGCTCATAGTGTTCTGTGGTAATATGAATCGATTATTACCTCATGGGTATTGCTGAACTGAGTTCGAAAACAACTTCATCACTCAGTTCGCCCTTTCAAGACTTAATCCAACACTTCTCAATTGGATCGAGTCATCGCAGTTCTATCTGTATCTTATCGGCACACATGACACCGCCTCACGAGACGGAAGTAATATGGGCAAAACATGGTTGATACGCCGCTGGTACTTCCTATATATAAGTGTTTTAAACATATTAACAAACTTTCGTGGGAAAGTGCCAAGTGGGGCTCGATGATTAACTGCCTTTTGTACTATTAAAACTTATCTTTATAAAATTTTGATTTAAAACCAGTGGACAAGTGAAGTTTTTCCCACGACATGGAGATAACATCGAATCAGCTTAACTCCATGTCCAAGAAAAGTTTCATAAGTCCAGTTTTCCTTAAAGCTTTTACAACATCGAAACGAAATCCTTCTTAAGACATTGGTTCGACATCGAGTTCAGCTTGAACCCAGGTCATAGGAGAGTTTTCGTAACCTCAGTTTTCATCTTCGAATTCCTTAAAATGTTTAAAACATAAACTTCCTGGCAACGTTGGTTAACATCGACTCAGTTGACCTCACGTTAAGAGGAAATTTTTTCGAGATTTTCATCCAAAATTCCTTTTGAATAAAAAAAAACGAACGAACGCTTCTTGTAACGTTGGTTAACGATCGACTCAGTTAATTCAACGTCATGAGAAACCTTTCAAGTTCCTTAAAAATTTCAATCGCATCGAACTAACGAATTCTTCGCGACACGAGGTACTGTGGAACGCCAACTCGTGGGATATTACTTTTGTCTTTACGTCGCCTTCTCGCTATCGCAATCGATATCTCTTATTCAAAGCACTCCCGCTTGTCAACTCACGGTCAACTCACTCATTGTATCGCTACTTACGCAGGATCAACTCTCAAAAGTCTACCTGTTGGATTAATTTCGGGACGAAATTTCCTAAAGCAGGGGAGACTGTAACAACCCGCACTTTCGTGCGTTGTTACAACTCGATATACTCGTTACGCCTAGCACCAGAGATTTGGATCATAATGTAATTATATCGCATACATCGCTATTCGAAGGATAATCGCATATTTTCGCAATACATTATCACTACATCACATCGCAAACACTAACACTCACGATGACATTGAGTGAGGACCTATTCTACCCTCCTCGGTGGCCGTGATGTGTCGAAACACAGACAATTAACGCTAACAAAGACTCTCGGGTGAGTGCTATAGCTCAAGTCGTCGTGACGATGATGACAATACGAGCGAGTGGTACCCCGTCAGTCATTGTGGCACCACACACCCTAACGTTCACGATGTCATCGAGAAAGGACCTATACTACCCTCCTGGATGGCCGTGAAACGTCACTAATAATCGCTCACTCGAAACGAAAACCGATTGTTATATCGAAACTTTGGAATGCGGATACGTAAATACGACCCCCAGTGATATATATACATATATAATAATTATATAAATTAACTATAGAAAGCGCGTACTCCAAAAAAAATCGCAACGCTCAAAAACGGAGAAATCCCCCGCGTCGGAGTGGCCATCCGAATGGACAGCCTCATCCGAACGGATGGGCCATCCGAACGGATGGGCCATCCGAACGGATGGGCCATCCGACCCAACATCTTTTCAGCCTTCGCTGTTGCCTATAAATAGCACGTCACATCACTTAAACAGTGATATGACAGCTCCCACTCGACCAAGCACGCTCTAGGACCCTTTTCTCTCGGTTCCTCGCGATTCCGGTAAGATTTCAATCTAGAACTTGTACTTCTATGATCTACACTCAATTCTACATCATTCTGTCTTTTAAAACTCATTTTTTAACCGTGAAATCTACTGATTTGAGGTGTTTTAAGGTGATGTCACCAAGAGTTCATATGAACTTCAAAGTGTGACCTCATCCCACCATAAACGACTCAGATCTGGGTGATTTCCACTTGTTTTTACAACAATCTCACCTAAAAACCTATGTATTTAATCAAGAACTGAATGATTTCGGGATTAAACATGAGAAACCGTCAAGAACGGCCGGATCTGATGGAACGGGGTGATTCCCGGCCGTTAGAACGGGTCGGAACTGATGGAATTTCAATTGCTAATACGAAATTACACTGTCCCAGTAAAACCGCATGTATTCCTTCCTAAAACACTCGAAGATAGTTGATCGGAACGTTAAAATGGATGTGTCATCCGAACGGATGACAGCAGTCCAACCCCATCAACACGTTATCCGACTGGATAGCCTGTCATCCGACCGGATGACAGCCATCCGACCCAATCAACATGTCATTCGACCGGATGAGCACCATCCGACCGGATAACTGACATTTTGACGCTATTCCCGCTTGATCGTGCATCGTTTACAATACCACTCAATGTTCAACGCAGACGAACTCGCAACCGATCCAATCAAGTTGTATTCTCGCTAAACGCGCACTGTGAGTATACTTGAACCCTTTTTAATCGTATTTTGGGTGTAACATACGTTCCTGACAAATCAAACTTATCCAACGAATTAATCAATCAATCGAATTATCACTTGCGAATAACTGTTATGCATAGATATACGTGATGCTTGTTGCATATGTGCTAGGGTTTATACTCGCGACGTCCCACCACGACTAGTATAGTACTATTGCGCCCGACGGGGTCTAGTTTGCCATCGCATATTCGAGCAGCGAGGACTTAGTTGGTAGTATCAGTCTTGTGAGTATATATATCGTGTGTTACGTTTATGCATGTGGAAATTCGCAACATCTTTTACTCTATTACGCTATACATATCTAACTTGTATACTCGCCAATACTTTTGTATTGACAAATATTTTAACGTATGTTGCAGGTTAGATTGCAGGCTATTTCAAATCAAGCTAGGAAGTCTAGAAACTCAACTAAAATTTAGGTTGTCGGATTTGTATTGTTCGAGAGGACAAGAAATCTGTGATAACTTATGTGATTGTATTATTTGTTAGTATGGGATAACAAATGTATTAAATATTATCGCAATATAGTTGTTATGGATTCTCTTGTGCAATCTGATTCGCCTAGTGCCGCGCCTCGATGATTCCGCCATCGGTTGGGGTGTGACACCTATGCTGACTACCAACGCTCGAAAGAGGAGGTATTATTAATATTTTTTATTATTATTTTTTTATAATTATTTGTTATTATTAGGGTAAATTACACTTTTCGTCCTTTTTGTTTGTACCGGGTTGCAACGGATAGCCTTTAACTTCAATAATTACAGTCACAATCCTTTATTTGAAAAACTCGTTACATCTTTCGTCTTTTAGCACTAACTATGTTAAAAATTTTAGTTAAGTCTATTTATATAAGGGCACTTTGGTCTTTTTACCAATCTAATTAAAATACAAATTAAAAAAATCAACGCCATTCATCGATTTAGATCTGAAAATCAACACAACCAATAACAACACTATACTTCTTGCAAATCGCTGCAAATCAGCCCATCTCTTCTCCGATTCAACAAAAATATCAGCTGCAACTCAAGAATCTTTATTCAATATCAGACCTGCAAATCTTAATTCGTTCTAAATCGCTTCAGATCCAGTCATAGAACAACAAATAATCCGATTTCGACTGGAGAAAACAACGATTTTTTTTTCAGTCGCAACTTTCAAATCAGCTTCTTTTTCAACATCTCCAGTCTTTTTTTAATCACAGATCTATCTTCATATAACCTGCAACTCAGATCTAGTCGTATTCAGAATCAGACCTGGAAGTCATTTCTATTCGCTGAACACACTTATAATTGTGATTCCAGTTCAGATCTGAAACTAAAACTTAAAGATATATGCCTTTCTTCTTTGTTAAACACAAAATCCTGCACTTTTACTTCTTTCTTCGATAATCAACAAACAAAAGGACGAAAGATGTAACGAGTTTTCCAAATAAAGGATTATGACTGTAATTATTGAAGTTAAAGGCTATCCGTTGCAATTTGGTACAAACATAAAGGATTGTGATTATTAGTTTGTAACGAGTCTGGGTATTAACACTAAGTTCTGTTAATTATTCTGTTAAATTTGAGTGGAATGACTAAAATACCCTTTTTAACTACAGGGATCATTTGTGTAATTAAGTATAATGATATTGCAAAGGACCAAACATGCCTTTTTGTAAAGTGTTTTAAAAACACTAAGAAACTGTAGGGACTTTTTTGTCAAAAACACAAAATATGAAGTTTGAAAAAAGATCAACAGTGCCTTCTTGTTAAATCCTCCGATTAGTTTATCTAGAAGTTTTAAGTCGTTTCTTTTAGCGATAACCCTTATCTCCAGTCGAAACATATCAGAATCTTGAACTTTATCCCATTTAAAAAATGTCTAGTACGATCAATCCTTTCTCCGGCGAATCTGATAGGCATTATCTCCACCCCATATCAATCTAAACGATATAATTCATTCTCTCTAGCGATAAGCATTATCTCCACCTCATATCAATCTAAAACCCATTTTATCCCGACTAAACTGTTAGTTGCTCCCCTCATCAAGCACTCTCCAAAACTGCCGTCTGCAGAAACTGTTATGTGATCCGCAACTGCTGCTTTTTTTAAATGCTTTCGTGGACTGCTGCTATTTCTTTGTTAATTCTATTTTTGTTTTGAGCCCTGCCTAGTTAATTGCTACATTACAAAAGTCCAGTTAAGTTCCAACCAATTTAAGCCCAATTCCAATTAATATTCTCTTGTAGGATTCTAACTAGGTGGGGGCAGTCATGGGGACAGTGGTGCAGATGTGAGGGGGACTGGGATGGGGTTTATACTCTTAATTTAGAGTAATTACATAAATGGTCCCTGTAGTTAAAAAGGGTATTTTAATCATTCCACTCAAATTTAACAGAATAATTAACAGAAGTTAGTGTTAATACCCAAACCCGATACAAACTGATAATCACAAGCCTCAAACCTGTTAAAAAAAGGTAGTACCCAAAGGTGAAACTAGCTATAAACCACATGATCCATCTTTGTAATTAACTCTCTATATATATATATATATTTTTTTTTTCTAAAATTATGTTTATTGTTTAATAATTATATAGGTGCAGAACTTGCAATCACAGGTGGAAAGGTTAAATAAACGATTCGAAGAGGCGCAACAATCCCACGTTGAAATGTTACAAAACCGAGTCGAAGAGCTGCAACAACAAATGAGAGAAGATATGCAATGACAAATGGCCGAGTTTATGAAACAATTTGGTAATCCTAGCAATCCTCCACCATAGTTTAGTTTCTGTTTGTTGTCTTTTGCGGTTGAACTTGTAATTTGACAACAGTGTCATATTTTGTGGTTGAACTTGTAATTTGACAAACGTGTCACATTGTGGTTGAACTTGTAGTTGGAAAACCATATTGTATTTTGTGGACGAACTTTAGTTTATAATGGTATCGTATTTAGGGTTTTTATTGGATTTTTTGTCTGCATTTTTAGTAGAAAAAATCTGTATTTTTTAGTTTTTTTATTAAAAAGTTTTTAGTCGGAAATTGGCAGGAATAGAAATTAGAAAATCTGGTCGGAAAACACTAGGAACATGGTTGTCGGAAAACAGTGGGTAGACGGTGGTCGGAAAGCTGTAGGAAAATTGTGGTCGGGACTTTGTCGGAAATAGTAACTTCTTTTTTTTGTCGGAAATTTGTCGCCAATTTAGTCGGAAACTTGTCGGAAATATTTTCCTACAAGGGTTTTTTCGACAAACGTATTTCTGTCGGAAATTGGTCGGAAACGCCGTTTTCCGACAAAAACCTTGGTCGGAATGTCACACCCCAAATTTCCACGTGTCACCGGTGGGCCCGGTGGGGAGTATCGTGACGTCATGGTTGGCAACATAATAGTCAAACAACACAATATTATTAAGCACAGCGGAAGCAATTGAAAATATAATACAACCGAATTTATTATTGTAATATCAATTGTCACAATATTCGGAAGTTTATCCATAGAAGGATCGAACATAAAATGGAAACAATAGTTCAACAGACTTTTAGGCATCTTAAGCTTGCGAGACTTCTATTGATGCTAAGGAGACATATCCAGCCAATTTCGTATAGTACCTGCATTTAGCCTTTTTGGAAAATACGTCAGTTTACACTGGTAAATACATTCAACTGACTCATTTTGGAAAAAGAGTTTGTAAATTGTTTTGAATGCACGTGGCACAAAATATCTTGACACATTGATTAAAATGCACAGAGGCAAAATTAATCTTTTTAACTTGGGAGAATTATTTAATATTATAATCTTGTGAACGATTTACATGTTACTTATGCGTTCAGTAGCCCGGAACGTATCCGGGTTAAAGATCAATAGACACACCACAATTCTAGAGTTATACACTGACAGGTGTACGCCTACACCCCGTGCTCAGGTCGTGGCCATCTCGTAAGATAATGCCGAGGATATCCGGGACATGGTCATTAACCCCCCAAAGGCTGTAAAGTAAACACATCTGTTTAAAACGAGCCGATCAAATTATTCAACTACCCACTAAGCGTGGAGATTTGATGCCCGATCAAGCGGTACGCTATGTACCGTAACCCAAGCCCGTATAGGGAAAATAAGTTAAAAGTATTTACCTGAGCTAAATATAAATTCAATCCCAGCCGTATATCAAATCAGCAAGTACAGATAGCTTTTACTGGGCTCCTAATCTGGAACGAAGGTTTTTAATAACCTATTAGAATCCTAACGGGTCTTTAATTAAGCTTGAGCTTAGACCGGCTAGTTTCAAAGATACGGTTCGTACGCACGATTAAGCGAAGACCGGATAGAATGTGATTCTGACCCGACAAGTTTGAAGACTTGTTTAATATGGGTTTATTATTCACATTCTGGATTTTGAGATAAAACCGATAAGGTTTGACCCGTTTCGGCTAATTTATGTAAACTTGTTACATAAACCGAACCGAACGCGAAATAAGCGTAACGGGTATCTGTAAGAGCCATATACAGGTTTCCTAAGTTAATATACTTCAAATATGTTGTGACATCAGTAGGATGTCTTTCGTTATGCCCCGAACTAATTTAAACACAAACTATGTCCCGTAGGGGTAGTTTGGTCATTTTAAAGTTTGTAAAAGCGTTTAGATGTTTAACTGAGTTACAGGTCTGATGTAAACAGCAAACATACTCAATTTGATGAGTTATAACAGTAGACTAAAGCATATATGTGAAATTTATCACCTTTAACCAAACTATGCCCTGTAGGGGTATTTTGGTAATTTCACATAAGCCGAAAAGCTCAAAAACGAAGTCTGAGTTAATCAACCTTTCCTTACTGCTAAAATATCATAATTTGCCTCATATATCAGTAGGTATCAACCCGGGTATGTTCAATATGATTTTAAAACATACTATGCGTTAAAAACGCTAATTAAGGCGATTAAAGGCCATTTCCGGGTTTGATACTTAAATCTGATATTTTTATATTTCCAGAGGGCTTAATATAATTTATTTATCATATGTGATCAGTAGCAAAAGGTTTGGAGTCGTTTAGATATGTAAAACTCATTTTATGGCCCGTAAGGGCAAAACCGACAATTACCGGATTAAGCCTACGACTACTAGTTATGCTCAGCCTAAAATTAATTAAAAATCTTTAAAAATCCCAAAATAATATATTACATCAGTGGGTAAAAGATTTGATATCAAAAAGTATGTTTAACTAGGCTATACGCTAATTACGCCATTTTGTTAACATAAAGCTTTAATTTAGCGACAATGAGCATAACTCTTAATCTACAAGTCAAACTGACGTCAAACTTTGCATACAAGTTTATATATCAGTACTTAAGGTTTCTACACTTTTACATTTTCATAAATCTCGTTTTAAGGTAATAAGGGCATAACGGTCAACGTATGAGCAATTAACGGAAATATGCATATTAATTGGATAACTAGTGAACCAAGGTGTATGATCACAGAGGGTTGTTCTAACATGTATCCTAATCCAATTAAAGCTCTGAGGCATTTCTAAAATATGCCCAAACGGGTCAGAACTGAAAGTCAACGGGAAAGTCAAACTATGTGACTTTCGGTTCCGAACCGGGTCTAAACAGGAAATAGTCGGGTTGAACAGGTTTGAACATGTTATTACACTAATTACTAAGTTATAACAATAATCAAACAGATTATATATGATCTAGATAGCTAATTATGCATAATTGACATTTTAAGCATTATGTTGACTTTTTAAGTAAAGGTTTGACCCGACATTTGACCTGCTTAGGATGGTGATCAGGGGAAACCCTTTTGGGGTTTTATTACCCACATAAATACCATCCTATAACTACTTTTAATTCGAGATAAGACTGAGCCATTAGTGACTAATCTCGAAGTCAAACCGTAATTACGACGGTTTGACTTTTAGCTATTTAACTAAGCTAAACTCAAATAAACAAGAACTAGTAGACTTACAAGAGTCCAATGCACGAATTAAGACCAGATGGGAGAGTTCCTTAGCTCCAGGAATGCTCCAATGATCAGATGCAAGTGTGAAGAATGTTGTGATCTTGGAGGTCCTTTTATAGTGCACTAGATCACCACAATTGGTTGACAACAAAGGCTACCAATGACCACAATTCGTTTACACATGTCCCTAAGGTCTAGGAACATTTTAGGGGTCTCCCACATGTGAGAAAAACCCAAAAGATCGGTCAGAAATGCGTGAAACCAGCTGCAGGAGGTTTCTGGTCGCTGGGCATCAGCTAGCGCACCGCTACGCTTTTGATGTAGCACACCGCTAGCCCTCCTCAGGGGCAATTCTTCCATTTTTCAGTTTGCATCCCTGGCTCTTGGTGCTCCGAAAGGTCAACCAAGCTTAATTCTTGCATTTTGACCCCTTATTATTTATATACAAGGGCTTTATGACTTATACTCACTTTGCCAAGTCCCTGGACACTTCCGGTTAACCCGAAAAGTCATAACTTTCACCGTTGACGCTTTAACCCCTCGTACACGAATTTGATCATAACTTTCTCATACGATAACGAAACTTTATGAAATTTTAATCGTGCATTCTCGTGAGCATAATTTATATTTACAAAGCTTCGGGTTTGTCAAAAGATCACTCAGAGGTATATCTTTAACATGTTGACACATTTGACCCCTGTAGTTTGTAATCTCTCACTTTTAGCTTCGTATGATCCATGATTTATTCGTTTGATGTTATGAACATCATGTAGGGTTATTATGAAGTATATTTATTCACTGTTGACACTTAGAATCCGTATAATCACATACTTTCCATGTTTGTCAACTTTAGTCCTTTTATAACATTCTTTCACACGTTCAAACTTTATGACACGTGTCAACACATTATAGGACGTGAATTTTCGAGGTGTTACATCCTCTCCCCCTTAAAATAAATCTCGACCCTAGATTTACTGAAATAAGTAAGGGTACTTTTCTTTCATCGTGGATTCAACCTCCCACGTGAATTCGGGACCACTACGGGCATCCCATTTGACCTTTATAATAGGTACATGCTTTCTTCGAAGCTTCTTTACCTGTCGATCCTAAATCGAAAAAGGTTTTTTTTTTCTACAAACTTCAAGCTCTCATCTATATGCACATCTGTATGTGGTATAACCAGTGATTCATCAGCGAAGCACTTCTTCAGATTGCAGATGTGGAACACATTGTGAATTCCACTGAGCTCTTTAGGTAAGTTTAACTTATAGGCAACTGACCCGACACGTTCGATAACCTCAAAAGGTCCTATGTATCTCGGGCTTAGCTTGCCTTTCTTACCAAACCGCATCACTCCTTTCCAGGGTGACACTTTCAATAGGACTTTGTCACTTACTTTGAAGTGAAAATCCTTACGCTTTGGATCAGCGTATCTCTTCTGCCTATCCCGGGCAGCTTTGAGACGGTCACGAATCTGGACCATCTTGTCCGTCGTCTCGAACACTATCTCTGGTCCTGATAACTGGACATCTCCAACTTCTGCCCAACAATTGGGCGCTCTACACTTTCTACCATATAATGCCTCGAAAGGCGCAGCCTTTATGCTGGTGTGGTAGCTATTGTTGTAGGAGCATTCGATTAACGGTAGGTTCTTATCCCAACTACCACCCAAATCGATCGCACATGCACGTAGCATGTCTTCTAACGTTTGAATAGTACGCTCACTATGGCCGTCTGTCTGAGGATGGTAAGCCGTACTAAAATTCAAACGTGTGCCCAAAGATTGTTGGAAGCTTTTCCAAAAAGGTGACGTGTACCTAGTATCTCTATCAGAGATAATAGTCACAGGTATGCCATGCAAGGCTACAATCTTATCCACTTATAATTGGGCTAACATATCGGAGCTATAAGTCTCCTTGATGGGTAAGAAATGAGCTGACTTAGTCAGTCTGTCAACTAACCCATATTTTATCATTTCCTTTCCTTGTCTTGGGTAACTTGGTAATAAAATCCATAGTTACCATTTCCCACTTCCACGTAGGAAGTTCAGGCTGTTGTAGCAAGCCTGACGGCTTTTGATGCTCGGCTTTGACTTGCGCACATGTCAAGCATTTAGCTACATGGGTGGCTACGGACTTTTTCAAGCCTATCCACCAATAATTTTGCCCTTAGATCCTGGGTAGCTGATGGCAAATTCTTAATCGTTGCCTAATTAGGGTTGCGGCATGTATGCATAAGCAATATGAACCGTCTTTCTTATTTATTAACATAAAACCCTCAGAATATTGAGTCAGGCTATATGAGCCTATGTCTTAAAACCTACTTAACCAAGGTTTCGTTTATTCCATAATCAATATGGAGTTTTCACAATACTCCATCCCACGGCGGGATACAAATCTTAATTCTACCTGCCTTCCATGAGGTAAGCAGGGAAAACTTTTGAGAAGATAATTAAGATACAAGGAGGCTGTAGAGATTTTCCATATCTCAGGCTCCAGTTCATCCATCATTGTTCGTGTCAAATGAGTGACACCTTTATGTTATAAGTCCACGACTTCCTTAATCGGGAACATTTACTTGAATTTTTTTTTCCATTTTTGGATATCTTCTTTGAATACTACTAGTCGACTTTAGTACAATATGATCATTGGGATATCTTAGGGGTTCCATGTATTAAACCCCCATGCTGATCAGACATGGAAATAATCTATGGGACACACTAGGATACGCCAATCCTCATATGACACTTTTATCAAACATAGTTTGGCATTCGCAGGCGATAGAAAACCATGAGAAAAATAATTAAAATAACATATGTTGTCGTACTCTATGCGAAGAAAGAGTACTCTTAGATTTTCGGAAGGATTCCTTGCCGATACTAGAAGAATCGGTTACTATGGTTTCCTTGGTAATTTATACCTTGTGGATGAAAAAATTTGCTAAGTTTATGGTTCATGAAGATTTATTATTGCCTGTTAAAAAAAACAGGACACTTAGCAGAAATTATCATTGATAAATGATAAGGAAGTTTATTGTACGAGTGCTTATATTTAATTAATGATGGAAGTTTCACAAACTAGGCACCTAGCTCAGTTGGCTAGGCGCGCGAAAGGGTGCGGCCGGCCTAGACCCAGGTTCGATTCCAGGGACGGCCAGTTCCACCATTTTTTTATGTTTAATATTTATTAGTCGTACAGATACGTGTAATTACGAGGGTTGTCTCGTAAGGAGTCTTGATAATTAATTGCTCCTTATTACCCACAATATGGGCTTGATTTTTAAGGCAACCAATCGATTTTTATCAATATTTGGAGTCCGAAACTTAGGACATCGGAAAAATGATTTTTAATGGATATAAAACATCCATCTATTAATGCTGAAGCAGTCTCAGAGGTATACAGGCTTCTTACCAAACTTTCGTTGCTTTTTATCAAGCCTGTACTCGCTCTCTTTCTCAGATTTCTGGGAGTTATTCTCCTTCTTTTGGTTCATCCTTCATATACGAAGTGTGAACAAAATCTCCTCATGAGCAATTAAACATGGTTTCTAATGAGATTTAGAGCGAGAAGAATTCGGCTCTTTGGATTGTCTCATGACCTTTCTATGGTCCTTCCATCTGCTGCGTCAACCACAGCCTGAAGATTAACTCCATTAATATTGAGGTTTACGTTTGTAGTTTTATTAACTTTTGTCGCCTGAATAGCGTTGCGACTGTCGTCTACCTCATCCGAGTGTTCCATACTCGAAACTTGGTACCAATCACCAAGATTTAACCTTTATCAGTCATCATCCCGATGATCTGACTTAGATTAGCCACGGCATTCATAAACCGTATGGGCTATTCTGTTCCGAACATTCATAGTGAATGTTATTTTGAATGTATTTCCATTATACTTAGCCTAGGTCACAACTGGACCATCAATGGCATTCAAAGCTTGGAGCGAGTCCAATACTTGCTTGACAGGGAACCATAATGTCACAACTGTCCTTGTCACAAGTACGATTATAAATAGCTCAAAGGCTAGCCTTTCATGACTTCGGTTATATATATATATATATATATATATTTTTATACATACATGGAATAGAAGCCTGTCGCGAGGGACGTAGAAAATATGGCATAAAGCATAGTCATGAAGGACATAAATGATTATACGGCACGAAGGCCTTGTCACAAAGGACAATTAGATATGGCACAAACGGCCTTGTTATAAGGACATTCATCAAATCTGGCACAAAGGCATGTTACCAGGAATGTTGACATTTAATATGTTAACTTGTCACGAATGACCTATTATAGCACATAGGCTTGTCATGAATGACTTTAAAACATAACTCGATGGTCTATTATCAAGGACCTTAATTTATTAGCCGAAATCTTATTAGATTAGGGCTTCCAGGTTTGAACGTGGTTCTTCACCTTTAGACAGGGAGTCATAGACTACAACTGTCATTGTCTTGAAAGACGATTCTTTTGGCAAAAAAATAAGCCAATCAACATCACTAATGGATGTTTATATATAACCATCGTATCTAATGATATTAGTCATGATCACATCGATCATATTGACTATTAGGTTTGGGTGTAATCACACCATTTTGAACAGGGGATCATAAAGATCACTACTATCTTTGTCTTACCGACACTAGAATAAAGTATAGCCCGTAGGCATTTCATCACGAGGGATATTAATATTATGATCAGCATACTGAGGATACTAGTCAGGATCGCACTGATAGTATAGACTATAGAAATTGAGTATAGCTCACCCCCTTGGCAAAGAATCACAAAAGATTACAATTGCCTTGTCTCAGTTGGACGATATAATATAGCCCTTAGGCAAAACATCATTACGGATGTTTAAAATTTTTAATCATCGTATTGATGATTTTTGTCATGATCGTATTGATCATATGAACTATTAGGCTTGAGCATAGCTCACCACCTTGGACAGGGAATCGTAAAGATCACAATGTCTTTGTCACACATGGACAGTATAATTTGGCCCATCGGCGAAAACATCACTCATGGATGTTTATAATTGGTTCGTCCTATTAGATGCTATAAGTCATGATTGCATTAATCATATTGACTATTTGGCTTGAGCATAGCTCACCACCTTAGACAAGGAATCATAAAGATAATAATGTCAATGTCTCAAATGGACAATATATTATAGCCCGTAGGCAAGACATCACTAAAGGATGTTAAATAATATGATCATCGTATTAGATGATATTAATCATGATCGCATTGATCATATAGACTATTATGTTTGGACATAGTCCAACATTTTAGACAGGAGGTCAAAGACCACCACTGTCGTTGTCTTATCGGACAACTAGTTTACTCCGTAGGTGCTTCATTACTAACGTATGTTTATAATATGATCATCTTATAGGATGATATAAGCCATGATTCCTAGATCACTAGGCTAGATTTGAGAATTGGAAGAATCCAATATAAGGATGACTGTTGTGATTTTCTCGAATCACATTTGTCAGGAGTGCTAACATATTCCTAGGTGTTAACAAGGATTTGAATCCCTTGAGTAGGTTTCACCACTTTGGCCGCGTAGGCTAGGTTTCACCTTTAAGATTCCCTTCAATTGCATGCTGACAGAGAAGGAAGGATATTTATTTTATCCAGGATTTTTATCATAAATCCTAATTCATAAGTTAATAATAGCACCAATGGCCTTGTCGCGTAGACAAGTTAAATTTATAAGCCATGATTTCAGAGAATCGTGGCCTTAAGGTTTGAATCAAAGTTCATTACCTTTCCTTGACAGGGAGTTGTAGGCTACCACTGTCTTTAGTCTCAGAGGACATTAACTATAGCCCGTAGGCACTTCCCTTATAAGAGATGTTTATTACTGGATTTCCCCCTTGGGGAACTTCATTAACCATGGTAAACAGAGACCATATATGGTTAATTTATTAATCATATTTATTTAGGATTTCTATTATAATTTATCCTAATTATAAAACATTAACAGTTTTATTAGTGGCACCCAATGGCCTGGTCACATGGACATTTATAAATTATAAGCTTATGATTTCAGAGAATCAAAGCAATAATAACAGTTTTATTTCATAGCACAAAAGGCCTAGTCACAAGGACAAATTTTTAAGTTATAAGCCATGATTTCAGAGAATCAAAGCATGAAGGTATTCTGGCACAATAGGCCTAGTCACAAGGACATTTATAAATTTTAAGCTATGATTTCGGAGAATCAGAGCATGAAAGTATATTGGCACAATAGGCCTAGTCACGTAGACAATTATAAATTATATGCTAGGATTTCAGAGAATCAAAGCATTTGAGGTTTGAACCTAGTTCATTACCTTTATCTGACAGGGAGTCATAGCTACCACTGTATTTTGGCTCATGTAGAAATGAGCAAGGCCCGTAGGCACTATATTACCACGTATGGTTAAAATATGATCATCTTAATTGATGACGTAAACCCAGGATTCAGGGATCATTAAACTGGGTTAGGAATCTTTTGAAGAATCCCATGTAAAAATGACGTGTGTGATTTTAAATGAATCACATCTGCCAGGAGTGTTAACATGTTTTAAGATGTTAACAGGGAATTGAATCTTTTAAACAGATCTTACCATCTTGGCCCGGTCTTATAATTGACCCGAGGCTAGGTTTCACATTAAGATTCTTAATTAATGATTTGAATCTTTTTAACAGGTCTTACCATCTTGGCCCGGTCTTATAATTGACCCGAGGCTAGGTTTCACACTTAAGATTCTTAATTTATAATTAACGCGGAACAATTTTTAAATTGAGGTGTAAATATGGATCTGAATCTAAATTGCGGAACTGCCATCTTGGCCGGTCTTAATATGACCCGAAGCTAGGTCTTGCCCTTTTAGATTTTGCCATTTTATTATAATGGTAGATCTTGCAAAAAGGAAATATTATTTTTCCATTTATTTAATATTTCTTATTTAGAATGAAAGTTTAAACTTAATCATTCCATTTATAAAAATAAAAGAATAAAGTTGCCCTAAGCGGGACTTAAAAGGAATAATGTTGTCCTCGAAGGGACTGAAAATGTAAATATGTCCTTATAAGGACTATTGAGGAAACGATCTTCAGCAAAGGAGTTTCTTCTTCATTCAATTCTTGAATGCTTTCTCCTTGGTCGCACGTCTCATCTTGGTCGCTGTACGAAGCTCAGCATTTCAAGGCTCCGGGTGTGGAGAATCCCTAGTTTAGCTTCCTCGCTTGGCGACGTATCCAATAATAATAATAATAAAAATTGGAAGCAAAAATTTCCATATTAGGATTAAGATTATTCCTATGTTAAGTCTAGACTCAGAAGTTTAGATTGTGCAATTGTGTAACTGAGATTAAACACAAAAGGCTAGTGTTTAATTCACTCAGTGTTGGCTCTGATACCAACCTGTCACACCCCAAATTTCCACGTGTCACCGGTGGGCCCGGTGGGGAGTATCGTGACGTCATGGTTGGCAACATAATAGTCAAACAACACAATATTATTAAGCACAGCGGAAGCAATTGAAAATATAATACAACCGAATTTATTATTGTAATATCAATTGTCACAATATTCGGAAGTTTATCCACAGAAGGATCGAACATAAAATGGAAACAATAGTTCAACAGACTTTTAGGCATCTTAAGCTTGCGAGACTTCTATTGATGCTAAGGAGACATATCCAGCCAATTTCGTATAGTACCTGCATTTAGCCTTTTTGGAAAATACGTCAGTTTACACTGGTAAATACATTCAACTGACTCATTTTGGAAAAAGAGTTTGTAAATTGTTTTGAATGCACGTGGCACAAAATATCTTGACACATTGATTAAAATGCACAGAGGCAAAATTAATCTTTTTAACTTGGGAGAATTATTTAATATTATAATCTTGTGAACGATTTACATGTTACTTATGCGTTCAGTAGCCCGGAACGTATCCGGGTTAAAGATCAATAGACACACCACAATTCTAGAGTTATACACTGACAGGTGTACGCCTACACCCCGTGCTCAGGTCGTGGCCATCTCGTAAGATAATGCCGAGGATATCCGGGACATGGTCATTAACCCCCCAAAGGCTGTAAAGTAAACACATCTGTTTAAAACGAGCCGATCAAATTATTCAACTACCCACTAAGCGTGGAGATTTGATGCCCGATCAAGCGGTACGCTATGTACCGTAACCCAAGCCCGTATAGGGAAAATAAGTTAAAAGTATTTACCTGAGCTAAATATAAATTCAATCCCAGCCGTATATCAAATCAGCAAGTACAGATAGCTTTTACTGGGCTCCTAATCTGGAACGAAGGTTTTTAATAACCTATTAGAATCCTAACGGGTCTTTAATTAAGCTTGAGCTTAGACCGGCTAGTTTCAAAGATACGGTTCGTACGCACGATTAAGCGAAGACCGGATAGAATGTGATTCTGACCCGACAAGTTTGAAGACTTGTTTAATATGGGTTTATTATTCACATTCTGGATTTTGAGATAAAACCGATAAGGTTTGACCCGTTTCGGCTAATTTATGTAAACTTGTTACATAAACCGAACCGAACGCGAAATAAGCGTAACGGGTATCTGTAAGAGCCATATACAGGTTTCCTAAGTTAATATACTTCAAATATGTTGTGACATCAGTAGGATGTCTTTCGTTATGCCCCGAACTAATTTAAACACAAACTATGCCCCGTAGGGGTAGTTTGGTCATTTTAAAGTTTGTAAAAGCGTTTAGATGTTTAACTGAGTTACAGGTCTGATGTAAACAGCAAACATACTCAATTTGATGAGTTATAACAGTAGACTAAAGCATATATGTGAAATTTATCACCTTTAACCAAACTATGCCCTGTAGGGGTATTTTGGTAATTTCACATAAGCCGAAAAGCTCAAAAACGAAGTCTGAGTTAATCAACCTTTCCTTACTGCTAAAATATCATAATTTGCCTCATATATCAGTAGGTATCAACCCGGGTATGTTCAATATGATTTTAAAACATACTATGCGTTAAAAACGCTAATTAAGGCGATTAAAGGCCATTTCCGGGTTTGATACTTAAATCTGATATTTTTATATTTCCAGAGGGCTTAATATAATTTATTTATCATATGTGATCAGTAGCAAAAGGTTTGGAGTCGTTTAGATATGTAAAACTCATTTTATGGCCCGTAAGGGCAAAACCGACAATTACCGGATTAAGCCTACGACTACTAGTTATGCTCAGCCTAAAATTAATTAAAAATCTTTAAAAATCCCAAAATAATATATTACATCAGTGGGTAAAAGATTTGATATCAAAAAGTATGTTTAACTAGGCTATACGCTAATTACGCCATTTTGTTAACATAAAGCTTTAATTTAGCGACAATGAGCATAACTCTTAATCTACAAGTCAAACTGACGTCAAACTTTGCATACAAGTTTATATATCAGTACTTAAGGTTTCTACACTTTTACATTTTCATAAATCTCGTTTTAAGGTAATAAGGGCATAACGGTCAACGTATGAGCAATTAACGGAAATATGCATATTAATTGGATAACTAGTGAACCAAGGTGTATGATCACAGAGGGTTGTTCTAACATGTATCCTAATCCAATTAAAGCTCTGAGGCATTTCTAAAATATGCCCAAACGGGTCAGAACTGAAAGTCAACGGGAAAGTCAAACTATGTGACTTTCGGTTCCGAACCGGGTCTAAACAGGAAATAGTCGGGTTGAACAGGTTTGAACATGTTATTACACTAATTACTAAGTTATAACAATAATCAAACAGGTTATATATGATCTAGATAGCTAATTATGCATAATTGACATTTTAAGCATTATGTTGACTTTTTAAGTAAAGGTTTGACCCGACATTTGACCTGCTTAGGATGGTGATCAGGGGAAACCCTTTTGGGGTTTTATTACCCACATAAATACCATCCTATAACTACTTTTAATTCGAGATAAGACTGAGCCATTAGTGACTAATCTCGAAGTCAAACCGTAATTACGACGGTTTGACTTTTAGCTATTTAACTAAGCTAAACTCAAATAAACAAGAACTAGTAGACTTACAAGAGTCCAATGCACGAATTAAGACCAGATGGGAGAGTTCCTTAGCTCCAGGAATGCTCCAATGATCAGATGCAAGTGTGAAGAATGTTGTGATCTTGGAGGTCCTTTTATAGTGCACTAGATCACCACAATTGGTTGACAACAAAGGCTACCAATGACCACAATTCGTTTACACATGTCCCTAAGGTCTAGGAACATTTTAGGGGTCTCCCACATGTGAGAAAAACCCAAAAGATCGGTCAGAAATGCGTGAAACCGGCTGCAGGAAGTTTCTGGTCGCTGGGCATCAGCTAGCGCACCGCTACGCTTTTGATGTAGCGCACCGCTAGCCCTCCTCAGGGGCAATTCTTCCATTTTTCAGTTTGCATCCCTGGCTCTTGGTGCTCCGAAAGGTCAACCAAGCTTAATTCTTGCATTTTGACCCCTTATTATTTATATACAAGGGCTTTATGACTTATACTCACTTTGCCAAGTCCCTGGACACTTCCGGTTAACCCGAAAAGTCATAACTTTCACCGTTGACGCTTTAACCCCTCGTACACGAATTTGATCATAACTTTCTCATACGATAACGAAACTTTATGAAATTTTAATCGTGCATTCTCGTGAGCATAATTTATATTTACAAAGCTTCGGGTTTGTCAAAAGATCACTCAGAGGTATATCTTTAACATGTTGACACATTTGACCCCTGTAGTTTGTAATCTCTCACTTTTAGCTTCGTATGATCCATGATTTATTCGTTTGATGTTATGAACATCATGTAGGGTTATTATGAAGTATATTTATTCACTGTTGACACTTAGAATCCGTATAATCACATACTTTCCATGTTTGTCAACTTTAGTCCTTTTATAACATTCTTTCACACGTTCAAACTTTATGACACGTGTCAACACATTATAGGACGTGAATTTTCGAGGTGTTACATCCTCTCCCCCTTAAAATAAATCTCGACCCTAGATTTACTGAAATAAGTAAGGGTACTTTTCTTTCATCGTGGATTCAACCTCCCACGTGAATTCGGGACCACTACGGGCATCCCATTTGACCTTTATAATAGGTACATGCTTTCTTCGAAGCTTCTTTACCTGTCGATCCTAAATCGAAAAAGGTTTTTTTTTTCTACAAACTTCAAGCTCTCATCTATATGCACATCTGTATGTGGTATAACCAGTGATTCATCAGCGAAGCACTTCTTCAGATTGCAGATGTGGAACACATTGTGAATTCCACTGAGCTCTTTAGGTAAGTTTAACTTATAGGCAACTGACCCGACACGTTCGATAACCTCAAAAGGTCCTATGTATCTCGGGCTTAGCTTGCCTTTCTTACCAAACCGCATCACTCCTTTCCAGGGTGACACTTTCAATAGGACTTTGTCACTTACTTTGAAGTGAAAATCCTTACGCTTTGGATCAGCGTATCTCTTCTGCCTATCCCGGGCAGCTTTGAGACGGTCACGAATCTGGACCATCTTGTCCGTCGTCTCGAACACTATCTCTGGTCCTGATAACTGGACATCTCCAACTTCTGCCCAACAATTGGGCGCTCTACACTTTCTACCATATAATGCCTCGAAAGGCGCAGCCTTTATGCTGGTGTGGTAGCTATTGTTGTAGGAGCATTCGATTAACGGTAGGTTCTTATCCCAACTACCACCCAAATCGATCGCACATGCACGTAGCATGTCTTCTAACGTTTGAATAGTACGCTCACTATGGCCGTCTGTCTGAGGATGGTAAGCCGTACTAAAATTCAAACGTGTGCCCAAAGATTGTTGGAAGCTTTTCCAAAAAGGTGACGTGTACCTAGTATCTCTATCAGAGATAATAGTCACAGGTATGCCATGCAAGGCTACAATCTTATCCACTTATAATTGGGCTAACATATCGGAGCTATAAGTCTCCTTGATGGGTAAGAAATGAGCTGACTTAGTCAGTCTGTCAACTAACCCATATTTTATCATTTCCTTTCCTTGTCTTGGGTAACTTGGTAATAAAATCCATAGTTACCATTTCCCACTTCCACGTAGGAAGTTCAGGCTGTTGTAGCAAGCCTGACGGCTTTTGATGCTCGGCTTTGACTTGCGCACATGTCAAGCATTTAGCTACATGGGTGGCTACGGACTTTTTCAAGCCTATCCACCAATAATTTTGCCCTTAGATCCTGGGTAGCTGATGGCAAATTCTTAATCGTTGCCTAATTAGGGTTGCGGCATGTATGCATAAGCAATATGAACCGTCTTTCTTATTTATTAACATAAAACCCTCAGAATATTGAGTCAGGCTATATGAGCCTATGTCTTAAAACCTACTTAACCAAGGTTTCGTTTATTCCATAATCAATATGGAGTTTTCACAATACTCCATCCCACGGCGGGATACAAATCTTAATTCTACCTGCCTTCCATGAGGTAAGCAGGGAAAACTTTTGAGAAGATAATTAAGATACAAGGAGGCTGTAGAGATTTTCCATATCTCAGGCTCCAGTTCATCCATCATTGTTCGTGTCAAATGAGTGACACCTTTATGTTATAAGTCCACGACTTCCTTAATCGGGAACATTTACTTGAAATTTTTTTTCCATTTTTGGATATCTTCTTTGAATACTACTAGTCGACTTTAGTACAATATGATCATTGGGATATCTTAGGGGTTCCATGTATTAAACCCCCATGCTGATCAGACATGGAAATAATCTATGTTACGGATGTTTAAATGGTATGAAATGAACTATTAAATAATGTGAGCATAGATTAAATTTGAAATGCCATTAACTCTTAATTAGGGACGAATGTTAGATCTAACGGGTACGGCCGAACCCCACTCATGGTACTTGTGACCACTTGAGTGCTTCGGTGTCCCAGTCGAGGTGAATCGACATTAGTCGAGGTGAATCGACAATAGTCAAGGTGAATTGACATAGTCGAAGGGGAATTCGACATAGTCGAGGGAAATCGACAAGGATATAAGCCTACTCATTTCGAGTGCTCCCTATGTCCTCACATGTTTTAATGTCCTTGTAAAACATTAATTTGATATGTTCATAAATGCTTTTCATACAGGGGTTTTACAAATTACATACCATGTTTTATACAAATTCAACGCATTGGATTATGCGGGCATGAAGTCAAAGTCAGAGTGGACATTGACGGTTATACAAACTTTACAAATACAAGAGTTACAAATACATGGTTCTACGAACATAATGCGTTACAAATACAAAGTTTCCATATAACTTGACAAGAAAATGATTTTTAAATTCGTTTTCTCAATAATATTTCACAAACCGGTTATCAAAAAGATTTGTTTTAAATCTTTTCCAAAACAAGCTATGAACTCGCTCAACTGAATGTTGATTTTTCGCATGTTTCTTTCTCAGGTTGCATTTCTAAGACAAGGCACGGTTGGAATAGGAGGACCATTGGAGATTCGAGTACTTAGTGGGTGTTCGTTTTCTAGAAGTCTTAGCTTATTTGCTTCCGCTGTGCGATGAAGATACCAGTCCAGTCACGCCAGCTCTGATAATTTCGGGGTGTGACAGATTGGTATCAGAGCTATAGGTTACAGCGAATAGGGTTGTCTGTAGAGATACCTAAGCTCTAACCTCATTTTCCTCTGGGACTTAGATCATTAAGACTTTAAATACATACAGAAGGCCTAAGACTCGAATATGGTCTCCAACCGTTTCCGAAAACAAACAGTCAAAAAAATTTGCTTTCAAACATACGCTAAAGTGGTGTTTTACACACGGTACACAAAACAGTCACATACAGTACACAAAACTCTGAGAGTTTAGGAAACATGCATTTAAGACCTTCGGAAACTTATGATGAAGTTCATTAAAGGTCATCACATAGGAACCGCGAATATTAACTCGGGCACACACGATTATCCATATTGTCTATGATATTTTAACTTCCCGAGCAGACAGCCTACGCATAACGAAACGCTAGTGCACAGGTATACGTGAAACTTAAGCTATACATCAACGGAGGTTGAAGTACGCCACATACGACTTTCGAGGTGAAGTCACCGAAAAGACACTATGGAGCATTTCAACGATGATGCTAATCTTGTCAGCGCAAAAACTATCGATCAGGAAGCGGCGGTTTGGCACGCGGTCCTGCAAACGACACGAGTCATGCTAAGAAAGAGACGTATGTCTCCGCATTCCCCCTATCTTATTAACGACGAATACGCTATGTTCGACATTCCATGGTAATGTCAACTAACAACCGGTCACCACATGAAACCCTAGGTAAAGTCCTTAAATTTCTTTTATAGAAATTCTGACTTTTGCATCTAATGAGTAGATTTTCACATCTCTACTCCTCTTGATGGTCATTGTATCACGATCTTTTCTTTCAGTATAGCGAATATTCAATTGCTTCATTTCTTGAGAAATTCATATGTTACGCATGCATCGTTTGTTACGCATGTGGCTTCGTTTCGAATAAGCGTTTTATCAAAGTTCAAATATTATTTCGCTAAATCTAATTATTGATTTGTGATTCGAATGACCCGAATTATTGTAATTGTTGGCTCCTTTGTTATCAAGTCAACACATTTTCTTGAAATTTCTTTTCTTTTCAAGATACATACATGGTTTTTCGTTGTGACCATGCCGAAAGTTTTCTCGTCGATACGTGTATTTATTGTCGGCTTGCGCCAAAACCAAGTTCAATTGTTTGAACTTGTTCATTACACATATTCAATTCAAGACACCATATGATGTATTGAAAACATCATATTCAAATTCGTTTCAACAGGCGTGTTACTTGTTCCGAGTCGTTGTAGACTTGTTTGGTCTACGATTCCATTAAGTCGTTTGTTGATTTCAACACCTTGTGGTGGTGTCTCACTAATTTAAAGCTTGCGCTAATCTCGTTTACGCATCTCATGCACGGATTTAATTATTTATTTATTGATTTGTTTTAAATCCGCTTTGATTTATCATATTAAAGCAGTCTTAACACAATCGTGTGTTAAGACAATGGTACACAAATTCATTTTATATTTCGGTGTACCTCCTAACGTTTCCTTTCAACATCGATTGAATGTTTTGCGATATTCATTGCTTCTTCATCTTCGATCGAAAACATTATTACATTGATGTTCTATTTTCAGTTGAAAATCCTTTGATGTTTGTTTGGAACAAGCGTTCAGATTTACCTCGTTGAACCTTCATTTGATTTCAAACACGGTGAACTTGTTCGGTCACCGCTATTATTGAATTATTCTGATCACTACGACACCTTGTGGCATCGGTAGAACTTGCTGCTTGGGCTGGTCATGATCAAGCGTTTCATGCAAAACTATTTCATTGAACTTGTTGATTCTAAGTTCCATTTAGTGGATGTTATCGTTTCTAGAATACATTTGCGTATTGTAAACGTCCACTTGGAATTCTATTGGTTGAAATTCCTCTTTTATTGGACCCCTGTTAACTTGGTCACATTGGTGACTGTATCAGTATATCTCGTTTCCTTTGACATTATTCGTATCTACTTATGCATAACGTAACTCTAAGGAGTTAACGTAGTCTAAATTTCGAGGACGAAATTTTATTAACAGGGGGAGAATGTGACAACCGGTGATTTACGGCTCTTAATTACGTGATTAAGAGGTGATTAACGCGATAATAAATAGTGTTTACAGCACAAATTAACTTAATTAGGCCTTTGGAGTGCCTAGGAACGTTTATCCGACTTTACAGTACGCGTATGAAGATTCACGTGGAATCTGCGGAACATCAAACGACAACGAACTGATACCGTACAAAATACTGACAATGCCACTATTATACGCCTTTTAATTTTAAAAATTTTATGCTTTCGACACTTATGGAGTTTGGGTTGCGATATCGGGCCTAGTAGGAATTACGGGCCACTTTCACATGAGATGGGCTTGTGGGCCCTGGGCCCAAGCCCAAAACCCACAAGCCTAAACTGCACATAATATATTAGACCTTTTCCTTAAAAATCTTATCAAGATCTTTTAAAATCTAACAAAATCTATACAAGAGATTGTGTCTCAAAAGATGAAACCACAAGATCCTCACAAGATCTATACAAGATCTATATATAAGATCCTTATCTTCTAACAATCTAAACAAACAAGCCACACACATATACTGCTCTCCCTCTCTCTCAAATCCTACTGCAGAGATATACACAAGCCCCCATATTTTATCAAATATGAAGATCATCATCCTCAAATATATTCAACCCCATAACCAAAACATTACTCGGCTCCTGACCCTCTCCCCCCGATGAACCGACGCCCGACAACCCCCTTTCCGACGACAACCACCAGCGGTACCCCCTCTCCTTCTCCATGACCGACGACCGGCAAACTGGTGGAGCCGGCGCTGACCCCTGAAAACACCCACATCCTTGTTTCCTCTTCATTCCGTTGTTCAGGTGAATGATTATGATGAAGACGGTGAAAGACAGCAGCCAGTGACGGGCCGTCGGGTCGACAGGCAGAAGCTCCGGCATCGACGGTGGGTTCCTTGGGTTCCGACGAGTTCCGGTAAAACCCATGTTCTCCTTCATCTTGTTTTCCATTTTCTGAAGATTTATGAGATTAAGAATTCTGTTGATTGAAGACGACAACGGCAGAGAGCCGGCGGCAGCGGCACCTGGGACGGGGGTGGTGGTTACTTACGGCTCCGGTAAGTGGCTCGGTCTCGTTTTTTCAGTTTTGGGCTCATGCTAGCAGGTTCGGGTTTTGTTTCGGGTCACTTCACATTTCGGATTCAGACTTTGTTTTTGGTTCAGGCTTCTCGGTTCAACAGGAACTAGTTATGTCGGTTTGGGAGTTTCGGTTCGTTGGTTCAGTTATGGGTCAGGCATGGTTCGGTTCAGTTTGAGGGTAGTCCGATCAACACCGGGTCACAAGCAGTCAAAGCTGGTCAAAGGTGAGACAGTTGGGTTCGGTCAACGGTTCGGGTCAAGCGGCTTGGTCAGACTCAGCTTCGGTATGGTTGACTCGGTCAAACCGAGTCAACTCGGTCAACCTGGTCAACTCAGCGAGTCGACTCGGTCAACTCAGTTGACCCGGTTAACTCAGTCAACCTTTTTGGCGTTTCAACATTAGAAATTGGTAAAGATTTAGCGGCGCGTTTTAATTGTGTTATTTCATATAGTTTCCGCTATTTACATAAACACGAGCTCGAACCGAATTACTTAACGACTAGTTACGTTTTCATATCATGATTGACGTAATTTAATATTTGGTGATTAAATTGTGTTGGATTTTGAAAAATAACGACAACTTGTGTTGTCGGGGCGTCCAAAAACGAAGGAAACTCTGCCCGTTTTTCGAGAAAATCCGTAAAACCAAAGCGCGTCTTATTATAAAAACGAAACTATAAGATTCAAATAATCTTTTGTACAAACAAATAGAAATGTATAATTACTTTTGGCAATACCTTACAACTTACTAAAACGACGATGACACGAACTATTTTACAAAATAAATATAATTATTATATTTCTTTCAAACGTTAAACTCGAATCTTTTTACAAAGTAAATATAGTTATATATTTATTTCTAAACACAACATCTCGACGATTCTTTTGTAAAATAAATATAACCTTCATATTTATTTCAAACGCCTCAACGGCATATACGTGTATTTTGGAAAATATATACAAGACGTAGTATATATAATACAAGTTTATTATATATTACTTTCATACGAATACTTCTTTTTATACACGTACGACTTCTCGGGACGACTAACACCATTCTATCGAGATATTTATATTTTTGTATAAATATTTATGTATTTGAAATTTCTCAAAAACCAAGTCTTTCAAAGACTTATTTATTGTTAGTCCTTAACGCCGTTAAACGAGCTAACAAGTATAACTTCTTCGTTTCATCTAAGTTAACAACTTACCATTGAATCGTTTGGTTAACGATTCGGTAGAGCTCGATGAAACGTAGTTTAGTTACCGCGTTTATTTAGAAACTTATAAGATATTCCATGTTAGGAATATTGTAGAATGCACGCTAGCGAGTCTCGTCTTGGAAACGACATCACGAAGTCGTATTTAGCTAGCTTTGCACATGGAAATTCAGGTGAGTTCATAACCCCCACTTTTTACGGTTTTACATTCTTATAAATGTTTTCGGGGGTGGAAAGACATGCAAGTTTTGCAAAAGTAAACAATTTTTCGATAGACGAAAACTTATTTCTAAACCGTGTTGCGAATGGATTTCAAGGAACTCAAATGGTTTACGAATGATTCATTCTAAAGATACCGGTTTTACAAAACAAATGTGTATTTCGAAACGTGAATGGTTTTCATGGTTAGGGACGGGATTGTCCTAGTTATAATAACGGGACTGGGTTGGTCTGCGTATGTAAAACGAGACAACCCAGTGAGTTCATGTCCCCCTTTTCACTTAACTGTTTTTGGTTTTATAACTCTCGGGGGGTGGAATACATGTTACGGATGTTTAAATGATATGAAATGAACTATTAAATCATGTGAGCATAGATCAAATTTGAAATGCCATTAACTCTTAATTAGGGACGAAGGTTAGATCTAACGGGTACGGCCGAACCCCACTCATGGTACTTGTGACCACTTGAGTGCTTCGGTGTCCCAGTCGAGGTGAATCGACATTAGTCGAGGTGAATCGACATTAGTCGAGGTGAATCGACAATAGTCGAGGTGAATTGACATAGTCAAGGTGAATTGACATAGTCGAAGGGGAATTCGACATAGTCGAGGGAAATCGACAAGGATATAAGCCTACTCATTTCGAGTGCTCCCTATAATGTCCTTGTAAAACATTAATTTGATATGTTCATAAATGCTTTTCATACCGGGGTTTTACAAATTACATACCATGTTTTATACAAATTCAACGCATTGGATTATGCGGGCATGAAGTCAAAGTCAGGGTGGACATTGACGGTTATACAAACTTTACAAATACAAGAGTTACAAATACATGGTTCTACGAACATAATGCGTTACAAATACAAAGTTTTCATATAACTTGACAAGAAAATAATTTTTAAATTCGTTTTCTCAATAATATTTCACAAACCGGTTATCAAAAAGATTTGTTTTAAATCTTTTCCAAAACAAACTATGAACTCGCTCAACTTTATGTTGATTTTTCGCATGTTTCTTTCTCAGGTTGCATTTCTAAGACAAGGCACAGTTGGAATAGGAGGACCATTGGAGATTCGAGTACTTAGTGGGCGTTCGTTTTCTAGAAGTCTTAGCTTATTTGCTTCTGCAGTGCAATGAAGATACCAGTCCAGTCACGCCAGCTCTGATAATTTCGGGGTGTGACAATATAGTTGGTGAGTAACACTGTGATGTAATGTAAATTACATCTGTTTTTATGTATAGTTTGTATAATAATTCGAGCTGTTTTACCATTGGTTTTGTATATTATTGTGTCTTGTGTGCTTTGTAGGGTTCCGAAAGTAACAAACGAGTTAAATCGTTGAAGGGACAAGCACACAGGAGAAGGTTTGGGCTTAGTGAAGGATTCTCATGGAATGGAAATGGATATTTGAGAAGATGAGAAGATAAATAATTGAATTACGAATCCGTAGGCGAAAACGGAGTTGATACGAGAAAGTTATGGACGAAACGATTGTGTCAGTTCGCAACCTAGTCGCGTCGCGCGACCAAGAGACATATGCAACCCGCGCGACACGGGATGAAGCCCTGGTAAGTGCGTAAAAGTCCATAATTAAGCCATATTAAAGCCCATAATTAACCGTAATCAATACCTAGACAACCGTAAACGAATTGAGAGCTTTTTAGACGAATATTAGAGATCTTTTGGAGCATAATCAAGCAAGACAAAGCATCGGTTGAAGTTGTGAAGACTTAAGATCGTGTTGGCTCACGTGTTAAGCATCTGGGTTTACTTGGTCTCTTGTTTATTGTTTTGATTATGTTTTGCTACTTTGTGATGAATCTTGTTCTTGATTTCTTAAAGATGTTAGACTAAAACTTTATGAACTACCTAGGTTAATGATGAACATGTGTTAAAGTTGCGATTTTTATCCGGATTATGAACTTGTTTATGGATTTTCTATTAGAGCAAAGACTTGTTTGCTATGGTTCGATGTGTATGTGTGTCTAAACTTGTTTGATTCATGTTTATTGCTTCACATGTTCCTTATTGAACGTCGTTCATATAATAGATTCATGTTAGATCATTAACTGTGTGTTCTTGATTATTTTGTGGTTAATTGGCCAATAGACTTATAACAATGATAGTCTTGGTGTTCTACTAAACTTATAAAAATGATACATTCTGTAATTTTTATGGCTTGTTGGTACATATGAAAGATGAGGAATGACAATTAATTCTTTAATATCAAGTCTCTAGATCCAAACATTTGGAGGACATCAAGGTAGGGTTGGCATATCGGGTCAACCCGATCTGTTAAGACACGAACACGATAAGACAAGAACACGAAACCTGTAAACACGAACACGACACGAAATCTTATCGTGTCAGATTTTCCAAGCACGAACACGAACCTGTTAATAAACAGGTTACACGAAATGACCTGTTAAGACATGAAAATGTTGCCAACATATCATATGACCTGTTTAAGACACAAACACGACCTGTTAAGACCCGAACACGACCTGTTAAGACACGAACATGACCTATTATTCCATATTTGAAATTAGCAATTAAGGAACCTGTTTAATGAAAAATTAGTCGCCAAAGGTTCACAAAAGTCATAAAAATGCATAAACACATAATGTTTTAACAAATTTAAAACGAAATCCATAAAAGTCTAATCATAACATCCAAATAATTTCAACATTCAAGTTCCCATATGCCTTTCTTTCTCAAGATCTTCAATTCCAAACAATCAAACCTACACACAAATAATTATAATCGTATTAGGCATGGACAATTTGACATAAACTCATTAATATAGTTTTATCAAGCAACATTTCTAGAAACATTTGAAGTGGGTACCTTGAGATGTTCTCTGATTTTTAACAAGCAACACTACTTGAAGCATTTGGAGTGGATACCTTAGGATTGTTCACGGAATTTGAAGCATCTGATTCACGGCTAATGTCAAGCGACATTATATCTTCTGTGAGCTCATCTACACTAACTTGGTTCGAACCTACAAAGTACAAACAAATATACATAATACATTAATAGAAAATCATGCAAAAAAAACATAAAAAAAATCAAGAGAAAAGACATTACAATAATCTCCAAATAACCAATCTTTTGTGCATATGAGAGCCTCAACGGTATCTTTGCTAAGTGAACTTCAATGTTCATTAAGGACTCTTCCACTTGCACTGAATGTAGACTCCGATGCGACAGTAGATACCAGAATGGTCAAAAAGTCTCTTGCCATTCTCGCAAGTGCGGGATATCTAAACTCATTGGCTTTCCAAAAAGTCAACAGATCAAGTTCACAGCTTCTATCAACCCTTGACTCTTCCAAATACATTTGCAATTCTGATTTTTTTTTTAATTGTAAAATCTTTACTTTGAAATTGATCAAAATCCTAAAAAAAGAATTAGAAATTAGTTAGTCAATAATTAAACACAATGTATAAATATATAAATAAATTACCTTAAGCCTTGCGCTCATTCCATAGGCATGTGTAGAATCATCCATTGTGTCCTCAACCTCTTTACTTGCATTTGAAGCACGTGTTGGGTCATCTCTTCTATCATCACCGGCCACATCTCAAGTGAAAAAAATTACCTTTAGAAACAAGTGGTGACTTTGCATTCAGTTGTATACAACAGTGAACGATGAACTTAACAACATGTAATGAAGTATCTATGAAGTATACATGTAATGAAGTATCTATGAAGTATACAACAGCGAACGATGAACTTAACATTTAACAACAGTGCATATACATAGAATGTAGAATTAGTGCATATTTGTATAGTCAAAAAAAATAAATCATTATTTTTTACAGTGCATATTTCAATTATTTAAAATCATTATATTTACAACAGATGAACTTAACAACAGAACGATGACACAAATCAAGTATCTTTAACTTACCTGAATAGCTTGCCGGGCGGACAACAGTGAACGATGAACAGAACGGGCGATTGATTGCGGCACCGGAACGACTTAAAAACAGAGCGGCCGGAACGACTTGAAAGCGGTGCCGGTGACTGAAGTGAAGGGTTGAGCGGCCGGCGATGAAGGTGAGCAGCGATGAAGGGTTGCGCGGCGGCCGGGGATTAACGAAATTTAGGGTTTATTTGGTGTGCACTGAAAGGGTCATGAACTATGAGGGCATGTTTGGGTAAGCTTTTAGAAACAACTTATTGACTTATTGGCTTCTTGGAAAAGTCAGGATTTTGTGACTTATTGACTTATTGGCTTTTTCCCCTCACATACACCCTCTTTGCCAAACATCATTTTAGAGCTTATGACTTTTCAAAAAGCCAATAAGTTGTTTCAAAAAGCTTACCCAAACATGCCCTGAGTCTCTGAGTATGATTTCAAAATATTGGGTGTATGATTGTAAGTTGAATACCGCCTCTCCATATGTATTTCATATATTTTTTAATTTAAAATTATTAACAGGTCATTAACGAGTCTTAACAGGTTAACGGGTTTTAACCTGTTTAGACACGAAATTTAAACAGGTCTTATCGTGTCGACCGGTTTGGACACGAAACCTGTTAAGGTCAAACACGAAACCTGTTAACTTCGTGTAGGTTCGTGTCGTGTTATCGTGTTCGTGTCAGAATTGTCAGCCCTACATCAAGGGGTTTCCTTTGGATAAACAATCAATCAAAGATGCATTTAGATTTGGATAGTTGGTATTCATTTGATATTGAAAACATTGTATAGTTTTAGTCTTGAGGTTTTTTTTTTTTTTTTTTTTTTTTTTTTTTTTTTTTTTTTTTTTTTTTCTCTTTTTGGTGTTTGTTCTTTGTACTCTTTGTCTTGCTTCTTGCTAGATTTTGATGTTAGAACTTATAAGTCATAATTGTATGCTTACATTTTTTTTTTAAATGACCAACAAAAGTTCAATCACTTAGGTAAATCTAATGGAAAAAGACCATCTATGCTCGCGAATGTAGACAAGTGACCCGGCCGGCCACAATTCCAAAGGAAACTCAGTACCTAAATAAATACCCACTAATGTAAAATCCCTTTTTAATGCAAAGTATTTTTGTTCCAGGTGAAACTATGCACCAAATGATCATTGGCAACCGTCCACTTACCTTGTTACTTATTTTAAAATTAGAATAACATAACGTTTAACCTCTTAAAAAATGTTTTAAATCTTGACGTAAACTTTCAATTAGTTAACATTCAACTTTTCATCAAACTTAATAATTAGTCCACACAAAGTAGAAGTGAAATTGGGTGTTTTTTTCC
Organism: Helianthus tuberosus; assembly: GCA_030545235.1. Lineage (NCBI taxonomy): Eukaryota > Viridiplantae > Streptophyta > Magnoliopsida > Asterales > Asteraceae > Helianthus > Helianthus tuberosus. The sequence continues at coordinate 4,099 of JARYGA010023119.1, read as the reverse complement.
CCAATCATGCCCAAAAACGTCCGTGCACCGCCCCCTTGGCATTTTTTTGGTTGGGCGTGTAGATTAAAACGCCGGATGAAAATTTGATTGACCAATAAGAAATTTCTAACTCATTTATGATAATATTATATGTTTTATTTTTCTAAAAAGTTAATAATTAGGTAATCATTGTTAGAGATATACCACCACACTCATTAAAAAAAAACATCTTATAATGTCCTATTACTGATTGAACCATCACATAACAAATAATGTCAAAAGGTCTTTGTTTAGTGCTTAGATATCCCCCTTTACCTTTCTTACCATATTTTATTGTATTTTTATTATTATTATTATTATTCGATTCCACTTTACTATTTCTTTTTCTTGAGTTGAGTGATTACGATAATAAAAACAAACCCAGACCCATACCTCAACCCTTTTCTAATTCATTTCTAAGTCTATCCAAATTTCTATACAAACCCCATCACCGTCACTGATTCGTCATAAATTCCATCACCTCAACATCCGGTCATGAAACCAGAAATCACCACCACCCTTCTGCCCAAAACAAACCCACCGGAAAATGAAGTCTCCGGCGTTTCTTCCATCTCCGGCGCCGTCTTCAACATCTCCACCAGCATGGTCGGCGCCGGAATCATGTCGATCCCGGCGACCCTGAAAGTTCTGGGCATCATTCCCGGGTTTGTTGTGATTATTATTATGGCGTTTTTGGTGGAGGTGACGGCGGAGTTCTTGTTACGCTACACCAATTATTCCGGTGAGGCGAATACTTACGGCGGCGTTATGGCTGAATCGTTTGGGAAGTTTGGTTCGGTTGCGTTGCAAATATGTATCATGATTTCGAATCTTGGGGCACTTATTATTTACTTGATCATTATTGGTAAGTTTCGAGATTTGTTTTCTTCATTGATTAAACGTTGAAATGTGGGAAGTCATTATTTAATTTCGATTCACTTTTAGTTTCATTAAGGTGTTGACTAAAGATAGAGGTGTAAAAAAAACCGGTTTTATAAAAAAAACGGAAACCGGTTTTTTTTAACAGTTTTTCTTTTTTTGTTAAATCGGTTTTAGGACAGAACCGAACCGGCAGTTTATGACCGGTTACTATTCTTGATCTTTGCAACCAGTTTAAAAACCGAAACCGGTTGTTAAAAACCGTTTTTTTTTCCGCAAAAACCGGTTAAAACGATCCAAACCGGTTGCTGTTTTGGGTTTGAAAAACCGGTTATAAAAAAAAACCGATTTTTTGTTTTGGATAAAAAAACCGCTCCGGTTGTTCGGTTATAAACCGAACCGGTTAAAAAAAAAAGACGATATGTACACCTCTCTAAAATGTAGGTTGGTACCTGTGTGGATTTTACTAAACTAGAATTGATTCCCAGCGTTGCGGGTACCGTTTTTTAATGTGACTTGAGCGTACGGAATGTTTTTGCAATTGCTTATCAATCATAACGTAAATAACTTGAATTTATACCGACTCACATATAAAAATAAACAAGTAAAACTCGAGTGGGTCAAAATAACATTTTACAAACTTTTTAGAAAGTTGAATGGGTGTATATGTCAATGTTAAAAGTTAAAAGAGTAATTTTCAAAAGAAAAAAAAAAGAAAGAATTCAAATTCAGTGTAGCTAAGTGGTCAAACTTTTATATATATAATAACTAGTCACATTATCACCATCTATAATTTCGGTTTTCCCTCGTAGGGTGCGTTAAGCATACATGAGGTGCGTCTGACCCCGCCACTAGTAAAAAAGGAGTTGGCTAAACGTAATCATGTATGCTAAATGTACTGTTAGGTGAATAACGTAGAGAGACGATGTGATTAATTTAGCAGGGGAGGGTAAATAAAAAATTAGTAGAGAGAGGGTATGTTTAGCATTACCGGGAAACAGAGGGGGTGGGGTACGTTTAGCATAGCATTCATCAAACATTTTGATTGATTTCCTTTTGCAGGAGATGTACTGTCGGGGAGCCAATCCGATGGAGTATTACATTCGGGGGTTTTACAAGAATGTTTCGGATTTCATTGGTGGAATGAACGAGCTTATTCGGTCTTGTTCATCGTGATCTTCGTTATGCTGCCGCTTCTTTTGCTACCTAGAGTAGGTTGGTACTGTTTTGACTAATTTTGACTTTTGTGGTCAAACTGGCTAATGATTTGTGTATTACTGTTGTTGACAGAGTCACTAGCTCATGCTTCAGCTGTGTCAATCCTGTTAGCGGTTGTCTTTGTTGTTATCATCGCTGGGATGGCGGTTTACGCGATGTTGGAAGGCCAAACTCAAGAACTTAAACTCTTCCCTGATTTTAGTGACGGGTTTTCGTACTTTAATCTTTTCACGACCATACCGGTCATGGCCACGGCCCTTTCCTCCTGTCATGTTACTAGTAATAATTTACTTTCGAGTATTATGATCAGATACCCGTTGTTGGGTTGCACATTATATATACTGCAACCCAACAACGGGTCTAACCATGTGGTTATGATGAAATAGCGTTGTTGGGTTGCACATTATATATACTGCAACCCAACAACGGGTCTAACCATGTGGTTATGATGAAATAGCGTTGTTGGATTGCATATTAGTGCAACCTGACAACGAGTGTAACTGTGTGGGTATGATGTAATGTGGTTTTTTTCTTCATATAGTTCACCCGGTGCGAGCAGAACTAGAAGACCAATCAAACATGAGATCAGCAGTCCGGATTTCACTAGCTCTAAGTGTTGTAATCTACATGGCGGTTGGGTTCGTGGGCTACCTTCTTTTTGGCGAATCAATCATGGCTGATATGCTAGTGAACTTTGATCAGACTTCTAACTCGCCTGGCGGCTTGTTGGTTAACGCGGTTGTTAGACTGAGCTACGCGTTACATCTAATGCTCGTTTTTCCAGTGATTTTTTATATTCTAAGAGCTAACGTGGATGAAATGATTTTCCCACGAAAATCGCTTCTAGCTAGTGATACTACAAGATTTGTGTCGATCACATTAGTGTTACTGGCATTCGTCTATTTCGTAGCAATTGCGCTCCCGAATATTTGGTACTTCTTTCAGTTCATGGGGTCGACCACGGTTGCTTGCATCGCATTCGTATTCCCCGGTGCTATCGTTTTGAGGTAACAGTTCCATTCATATTTGTTCGATGAAAAGTTGTTTTATTTATTAAACGTACGAGCATGACAAGATTTTATATTCACATAGTTAAATGAAAAAAATACGAACAAAGGTCACACATGTCACATGTGAAAAAATATTATATAAATACACACAATATTTTAATAATATGTTTACAGCTATATGAACCAACATAAACGTGTATGCAAGAATATCATGTGTATTTAATTAACTTAAAAATATTTTCAATGTTAGGCTGTTTCTCAAGTATTTTATATTTTTCATGTAATTGATGTTCGTTTATTTGTTTGGTTAAACTTAAGCGAACGAATACAAACAAGCTCTTAGCTCTTGGTTCATGTTGGTTCGCTTCGTTTACTGCCATGAAATTGTGGCTTAAATCACCCGTTTATAAGTAATGGATCAAAATCGACCCCTTGTATTTTGTTATCAGGGATATTCACGGGATCTCAACGAAAATAGACCGGACGATGGCGATAATCGTGGTGATCTTGGCTGCGGTGACTAGCGTGGTTGCCATTTCCACCAATTTGTATAGTTCCTTTGGAAACACTTGGTAATATATTTTATGAGATTCGAGTACTGTAATCAAAAGAAAAATGATAGTAAACATGATTTATGATATTTCGCAATCAATACTAATCTATTAATCATTCTTTTTGTGTTTTTTTAATTTGTTTTATAGATTGTTTGGTGGTTCATTACAAAACAAAACGTTTTGTTTGCTAGTGTATGTCTTCCTTTACATGTGTAGAATATGTTAGATGATAACAACGAGCTTTGAGGACCCACACGATGTGACGGGTCGTTAAACCAAAGAAATATAAGTAAAAATGTTGAACCAGATATGTGTGTTGTTGAGTATTAATTTGTTAAATTTAGGTCGAAATATAAAACATTATAATAGAGACAATAACTAAATAAGTTTTTAGAAATTATTTGAGATTTTTTACTATCC
>JARYGA010023118.1:0-31452 GCA_030545235.1 Helianthus tuberosus | reverse complement strand
CATTCCCGACGTTAGTGAAGAGATAAATCCAAAAATAGACATGATATTCCCAAGCCTCGATGATTGTTATTCATTGTATGTTAGGTATGCGATGGCTTATGGTTAATCTGTCAGGAAAGGGACTGAAAAGATAAACGCCAAAGGAGAAACACATATTAAGTATTACATGTGTACGAGTTCTGGGGTATATAAGGACAAGAAGGTTGATACGTTGGAACCGAATCAAAAGGAAAGGATTGTGTGATCTAACTTTTCAAAGAGGACTGGTTGTGGAGCACAATTATGTGTAATATTTGAGGTTGGATCATGGAAGGTCTATAAGTTTGTTGAGTAGCACAACCATGATTTTGTTGAACAGCCTGATAAGCATTTTCTTCCGTCTGAACGACACCTCACTCAGCTCCAGAAGCATGTTATACATAGCATGTCTAAGTTGAATTTAGGGTCGGTTAAGGCGTTTAATGTTATGAAGACTTGTTTTGGCGGTTTTGAAGACGTGTGTGCACGTAAAGTTGATTTTAAGAACTACAAGGGGCAAATTAACTTGTTTATAGGGGAATATAACGCTGAGATGGTTGTGAGACATTTGCATGAAAAAAAAAACAGTCCCAGCCTAATTTCTCGTACGATTACTTCACAGACGAAGAGAATCGTTTGAAGGGACTTTTTTGGTGTGATGATAAATGCAAACGTAATTACCACATGTTTGGTGATGTGATTCCGTTTGACGCCACGCATCGTTCCAACAAGTAATATTTATAATTCTATTTTTTCTGTGTTTTTGGCATTTTCATTGTTTAGATGCATTAGCGTTTTGTTGTCGTTTCATTTTTTCAATGGCGTTTTCATATGCAGATACTCTATGGTGTTTGTACTGTTCAATGGTATAGACAATCACCACTACAATGTTACATTTGGTGCTGCATTATTGGCGTCAGAAACTGCTAATACATATATATGGTTGTTGAGAGTTTTTCTAAAAGTTTTCGGTGCTCAACCAAAGGTTGTTGTCACTGACTAAGATCCAGCAATGAAGAAGGCTATTTCTGTTGTATTTGTTGAAACGAGGCATTGATTATGCATGTGGCACGTGATGCATAAACTTTCTCTAAAGGTTGGTTTTCCTATTTTTCATGTTTTTAGCGTTTTAAGATATATGGCGTTTTTCCATCATAACTGTTTTTCATCTAGTTTTTTTGTTTCTAATGTATTTATTCCATGGCGTTTTCGTGTTTTATATAGGTTGGTGTTAGGCTGTGCAATTTCATCAATTTCAAAGAATGTATTTTTGGTGTTGTGTGGACGGATATTCTTACACTCGAAGAGTTTGAATCAGGATGAGAAGAGGTTATTGAAGAGTTCAATTTAGATGATAATGACTGCCTTTCTGATATTTTTGCACTTAGGCATTCTTGGATCCCTGCATACTATAGAATGGAGGAACTGCCGGGCCTTATGCGTACGACATCAAGGTCGGAGATTGAGAACCATTTTTTTGGTCAAGTGTGCAATGCAAAATCTACTCTTGTTGAGTTCATGACTCATTACAAAACTGCAATAGAAGCACAACGTCACACACACCGAAAAAATGATCATGAATCTCGATACAAACGCCCCCAATTGAAAAGTAATTATCAAGTGTTGTAGAGCCAAGCTGCTGAGATATACACAAAAAAATATTTTTTGTGGCATTCATGCAGAGCTAATCGGGATTGGGGATTGCTTAAATCAACATTATGAAAAGCAGCCTGATGGGTTTGTTAAGTTCTACATAAATAATTTCCAGCAGCCTTGTACATCCTTATTCGAGGTAAACAAAGGTGTTTTCTGAGTGTAATGTTTATTATATTTTTAAACATTTATTTTTTCTGCCTGAAGTTTTTGTGTTTGTTGTTTGATGGTGTTTTATACATATATTGTCTGCATGGCGTTTTATACATACATTGTTTTGGGCGTTTTTTCAGGTAATGTACCGTAAGTCTGATTGCACCAGCACTTGCTTATGCAAGCGTTTTGAGTAGTTTGGTCTTCCATGTAGACATATATTTTAGACAAAATTGCAGAAAACAACCTTTATGTATACCCCAAACTGCACTTTATACCTTTCACTATGAAATCCGCCAAAACCAACCTTTACGTTCATGTTTTGTTACACATCACAACCTTTACACCAAACCTAGTAAAAAAAGTCAGTTAAGTTGCCCCATGTGCGATGCATGTGAGGGCATATATGTCTTTTCCTTTGACCCCTTTTATAATGAATATCCCACAAAGAACCCAGATCTACCTATCTTCATCAAAATGTTTCACCAAGAACACACGAAGAACAAAACCTCATCATCATCACTTCATCAACAACATCATCATCATCATCATCATCATCATCATGACAATTGAAGGTTAGATTTATCTCCTTGACTCTCTGAAAATTGAAGGTTTGATGATCAAGTTGCAGGTAAATCGGAGATTCAGCTCGATCCAATTGTTCGAATCGTTATCCTGGATCTTAAACTTTTTCAACTTCTGAAACAAACCCTTTACATTATGCATGTACTTTCACAAATCCCATAAAGCTTTTTTTTTTATTTTGTTCATGGAATTGGAGATATTTGAGGGTTTTAAGGGATTGGGCTTCGAATTGGGCTTTGTTTTTTTTAGTAAAAGAAAATGGGTTTTGATAGTTTAATGATTAATGTACACACGAGAGTCGATGTTGAGAGAATGGGGTATATTAAGGCTGTTTTGTATCCTAATTTCATGTGATTATCGTGTGCTCGCCCGTAGTGGGGCATTATATCACGGAGTTTGTGGCTATAGCGCCCCATAGCACTGCTCAACATCACTATGACGGACGCTATGGGGAGTTAAATTTTGTGTTCCCGTGATCCTCATAGAGGCGTGAGGAGGTGAGGTGCTCTGTTTTTTGTACTCCAAAATTTCCAATTTTGTTCATGTGGGTGCTCTGTATTTTTAAAGGAAATGCTTGAATTCAATCATATGATCTACAAAGTGTGTTAAAGTTGCTGTCTTGATGCCATTTTGAGGTGGGATATGAGTTGTGTGATCATAACTATGGGGGTTTTGTTTCTTGATTCTTGAAGTCAATCTGCCGTTTCCATGGCGTATTGCAACTGATTCCAAGATGCTGTTTTCCATATGTTTTGCAGGGGTTCTTGATTTTCTTCAACGGTAATTTGATTTCTTCAAATTTGGGCCTCAAAATGGATTTTAAGGTTGTGATGTTTTGCAGGGTTTCTTGATCTTCTTCAACTGATTCCAAGATGCTGTTTTCCATATGTTTTGCAGGAAAAGACATATATGCCCTCACATGCATCGCACATGGGGCAACTTAACTGACTTTTTTGACTAGGTTTGGTGTAAAGGTTGTGATGTGTAACAAAACATGAACGTAAAGGTTGGTTTTGGCGGTTTTCATAGTGAAAGGTATAAAGTGCAGTTTGGGGTATACATAAAGGTTGTTTTCTGCAATTTTGTCTATATTTTATGTTTTGAGAAGTTTGGATATTAGGGAATTTTCAAAACAGTACATTTTGAATAGATGGTGTAATTAGGCTTCGCCAAATTGCTCTTCAGATTACTCAATAAGTCATGATTTTATGAAGAGCTTGATCCCGATGTGCAAAGTATGATGCGAGAAATTATTTTTGCAACGGAGTATACTTTGAACCATTTATCTGGTAATAAGGAGGAGTTATCCTTATACAAGGATCATGTTTAATCTTATATGAAGAAGGTTCAAGATATGCAGATTGTTGCTCCTCCTTCTAGTACTAGGGATAGATTTGCGGAGATAACAGGGCAATATCAAAACGACAAGAATCTGATAAGAGTCCCTGTTGGGTATAAGTTGAAAGGTTCTAGATCTCGCAAGCGTTTGAAATCCAAACATGAGGAAGCAATTGAAAAAACAAAAAACAAAAGGGATGCCTAGGGCGAAAGAAAGACAGTGTAAGAATTGTAAAGCTTTCGGACACTACGCATCGACATGCAAGAATGCCGTAATTAAAAGAAAATCGACACGGTCTTCCAGAGCAAGTGAAGAACAGTTTGGCGTTTTTTATATTTTTTATTTTCTTCCAATGCAATTTTTGAGCACGTAAGAACACAGAAATATCGCCATTTGGCGTTTTATATTTTTTTCATATATCATTTTTATTGTTTTTTTGTTTCACATTTTTTGTGCATAACATGTGATTAAAGGCAATTATTATAGTTCTGGATGTTTGTTTGTTTTGCTGTTTGGCGTTTTTGCACCTAATTATAGAGAATAAACTATTTTTTTTATTAACTGAAAGGTACATAACAAACCATAGAAGATCTCACACACACACATAAACGCCAAAAAAAAAAAGAATACTCTTCAGTCAATAAAAAAAACTTTATTCCTCTAATTAGGTGAGAATTAACTCAATAAGATTTTGCTGAATGAGATGGACAATATTCTTAAGTGAGGATTAACTCATTCTAAGAATGCTGTCCAACTCTTTCAGTGAAACCTTATTGAGAATAAAACTGAATCTCCAAGAAACGACGTTTGCCATCTGTGACGTTTTAAATTGAATGATATTTAGTAAAATATGGTGTTTGTTTTTTGTGTGATCAATGTAAGGGCCTGAGACGTTGTTTATATAAGATGTTTTTGGCGAGTAGTTTAGGCGGGAATTTTTATAATAAATGCTAGTAATAAAGTTTCTGGCGTTTCAGTTACTGTTTGTTCATCCTTATCTGCTAAAGCTGTAATGCGTCCCATCATTAAGTTTAGTGTTTTGTATGAATGGCGTTTTAGATAAAGATGGCAAAATGCAACTAATTAACTTTTGTAAGGCAAAATAATGTTATGGCGTTTGAAACACAAAGATGGCGTTTTGAAACAAATATCAGGCATGCACATTGTAAATAATATTCATGGCATTTAGAAACAAAGTAGATGCAGTGTATAAACCAAATACATTAATCAACATGAAAATTATAAAATAAAAGCAATTCATGGCTTTTAAGTTAATCTACATATTCATCCATCCTTTGTTCTATTCTCTTGTACCCTATTTTATACAATTCAGTAATTTTTAGAGTTTTTTATTATATGTGATTTAAGCGTTTTATATCTAATTAGAGAAATAAAGTATTTTATTTGGGGAAAAGTACATAAGAAACCACATAAAATGACAAACAAAAAAAAAGAGGCATGTGACTCTACAAAGTGGAATACATCACATTGGCAAATGGCTATTCTAACTAAATTTTACTAACTAGATGGTTATAATCATTTTATATAAAACATTTTTTTTATCCACAAACAAGTTAATAATTATCATCTAAAAATTCCTAAATAAAAATAAATTGTTGTTTGTAATAATAATAATATAAAATCAATTATGTTACTATATATTTTTTAAATGCTAAAGTTTAGGCTAATCAACAATAATTAGTCTATTGGGTCTATAATCTAAACAAGTTTAATCATCTTGTATTTTTTATTTCAAACCATTAGATGTGTAAAAATAATTCAGTAAGGCTGGACGGTATGGGGTTAGTCCTCGGTGCGTCTAGGTCCGGCGACGGTCCACCCCCCCCCCCCCCGGTCCTCACCGTCGAGATGAAGACGTTTGAGACGGTCCATATGAAGACAAAAAAACCCCATTTTGATGATGACCGTTTGTAAAAAAAAAATTATTTCCAATTTCAAAATTATTCAAACGGTAATTTTCCCTATTTTTATAAAAATCCAAACCATTTTCAAATCCATTCACCATTTTTAACACCTCTTTTCTCACTTTTCATCTACCACAACTCATCTCTCTCTCTCATTTTTTATAAACATCTTCCCCTTTTATAAAATTATAGTCTACAATGGATCCCTTCAACAACCCGAACAACCCGAACGTCCCCAACAACCCGAACAACCCCAACAACCCGACCCAACCAAACATCCCGAATGTTTTCTCGGTTCCGGGATACTATCCGACGATAGAACCGAACCAATTCTCTCAATATTCCTCAAACGCCTTTGCCGCATTCCAAAACTCACTGAACGTTTTTGCTCAACCGCAACAAAGTCAAGCCATACAACAATTGATGATGCAGGGTGCTTTTAATATCCAACCCGTGCAACCCTTTCAACCCGAACCGAACCCGATGCAACCCACCCGATCCGAACCCACCAAGGATGTCGAAGTTGTTCCCGAGACCCAATCGCAAAAAGGCAAACTAAGAAAGGGCAAGCAAGTTGTGGGTGAGCAACCGTCCAAAGCAAAGGCGAAACCGTGGACGCAACTCAAGGAAGAAGCCTTAGCGAAGGCTTACGTAGGCACGTCGACACACCCGATAAAATGTTCGTAAAAATAACTTTTTTTTTAAAGTTTATATTTTGTAGTATTAGTTTTTTATTTTTTTGTAACATATTTTATAGGTAATAATCAAACGGGTGAGGGGTTTTGGAAGGCGGTTTTGGCGAAGTTCCTTGAGCTAATGGACCAAGGACCGTATCGAGATGTCGACTCGGTGTCATCTAAGTGGCGAAAAATGAGCGGGTTTGTCAATAGGTTTTGCGAAGAATATAATAAAGTATGGAAGTGGGCATCGTAGCAGGATTAGCGACGATGATGTGTTCAAAAAGGCGTTGGATCTTTACAAGTCGAACAATGGTACCACGTTTGGACACGTTCCGGCGTGGGAAATTATGCGAACACGCCCAAAATGGGTGCCGATTCCGAACGAGGTGGAGATGGCGAAGTGCCAAAGGACATCGGAATCCGGTAGTTATAGCGCCGACGGATCGGACGCGAGATGTCACATAAACTTAAACGATTACGCCGAGTTCGACGAAGAAGAATACGCCGTACATGAAGCGGAGCGTCCCCCGGGCCGGGACAAATCAAAGAAGGAGTGGGCGAAGGAGAAAGAAAAGCAAAAGGTCGACCCGAAGATGGACGAGTTTATGACACAATTTAAAACGTACACCGAGGTCATGACCCAAAATGAGAGGGCGAAGGAGCGGGCAATCGAAGAAAAGTGACGCGTGGTGGGAAAAAGTTACGCGTGGCCGGAGAAAAGATTCGATTGTCCGATGATAAAGTTCGGTTCAAGGAGTGGGAAATATTAACGATGGATGTTGATAGTTATCCCGAGCCGAAACGTTCGACCTTGATAAAACTACAAAACAACATCATGAAGAAGCATAAAAGTGGTTGATTTTTTTTAAGTTTATGTTTTTTTTAAGCTTATGTATTGTTTTTTAATATTAATGAAACTATTTTCTTAATTTATTTGTTAAATGTTAAAAAAAGTGGAAGATTAAAAAAATAAAAAATAAAAAAGTGGTGGGGTGGGATGGACCATCCTCCCAAGGATGGTGATGTGACGCCTAGGTGGCGGATCATCCTCACTTGAAGGATCATCCACATACCGTGTAACCTAAGTCTCATAATTTAATAAATCCCTTTATTACAAAATAAATCACCAACAATCAAGATATCATTTATGAAAATTTTATAATTTATTTATTTTCTATAAAAATCAAAATTTATATTTGTGAGATCTAATTTTGATAAATTTGTATTTTTATATGATTTCCAATGTAATATAATATGTTTAAAAGCATAACAAATCCATACAATGTTCGAAAATTCCCAAAATTTCAAGGAACAATTCTAATATGATAACAAACAGTATGCTAAAGTCAATTTCACAAAACAAGTCTCTAGGATCAAAAGCCCTAAATCAAGTTCTTCAAGAACCATAATTTATCAAGAAATTAAATCTGAATTCGTTTGTCCTCTATCACAGAAATGGATAGACTGCTTTCGTAGAACATGAAAAATTAAACAAAATAGGCTCAAGAATTACCGAATTTCCATAAGAATTGAAGGAGAAATCGCGCAATGAAGTTTTGAGCCTTAACTTTGATCTTTCCTTGAATTTGTGAAATTGTAGATGTGTTAATGGAATTAGAGAGTGGGGATGATGAGGAAAGGTGTTTGGGACCGAATGATATAAATTTTAGGAATTATGATTCAAGAACTTGTTAAAAGCCATTTCAAGTTCTTGTGTGTATTAATGGTGTTTAATATTGAATTTAATTCGAATTTAAGGTGATTGATGAGGATGGTAATGATCGATTAAATGGTAAGGGACCACGTTCTCCATGAAGCCGAGTCGAATGAGATCGATATAGAGGTTAGTCGTCGTCAAATAACCGAACATGAATCTAACTTAGGGCATGTTTGGCTAAGCTTCTTGAAACAACTTATTGACTTATTAGCTTTTTGGAAAAGTTAGTATGGAGTGACTTTTTGGAAAAATCATTTTTCCCCTCACATACAAGCTCATTGTCAAACATCATCTAGAGCTTATGACTTTTCAAAAACCCAATAAGTCAATAAGTTGTTTCAAAAAGCTTAACCAAACATGCCCTTATATTTTTAACGTTTATTCATAAAGATAATATTTTTAATTCGAAAATATTATATTAATTAAACTAATACACGCCAATAATATTAATTAATAAACAGAAATAAAATTCTCATTCTTTATTTATTACGGTTCGAATCTGATTTTAAAATCAAGGCTGGTTTTCTAGGACCCTTTTTTTACGGATGTTACATAATATACATGTTTAGCCCCTCTATTTTTATTACAATTAATATTTCTCCTTTTTTTCTTGCTAACGTGACAAACCAATCTGATCCCCGACGCAACACATGAGGTTAAATTACTAGTTAATACCATGTTATAGCTTTATACATGATAAATGAAACTATCAAAACTTTGTATTTCTAAGGCTAAAAGGTATGGAATGGAGCCGTAGGGGCTCTATGCCACCTCATCAACACTTAGAAGCAATGTAGGACAAGGGGCTCTATTTCCTTTTTAGAATAAAGCTTACGGTATGGAATGGATCCCCTTTAATAATTATCTAGATATTTTTTATATAAAAACATTTAAATAAAATAGCAATAAAAACATAACATTTAAATAACTAAAAAAACCATAACATTTAAATAACTTAAATATAACGCATAAATAAAACGTCAAACCAAATAAAACAAACGTAAACTAAGAATGTGTCGCGCCAAGCCCCCCCCCCCCACCCCAATTTGTTTTCACAAAATCCTCAAAGGAGCAACATGATCAAACGGCCTTACGTACTGTGCTTCGAACTCGGTACGTGCCTCGGCGGGCGCTTCATCCTCGGCCACACATTCCTCGCGGTTCAACGCAGTGACGTAGCACCTCTAAAAACGAGCACACTGTATGCGTAGGTGCATAAACCTTCGTAGAATTTCTTCTCGTCCACAAAAATTCTCACCTACACGTTTGTAGTATGTGGTCCAAATCATGCTCCAACATTGAGGCGAATTGACAGGGAAACCTAAATCGACCATATCAGCCCGGCTTGTGACTAACGCGATGTCCTCGGTCTAACGACGTGCCATTGAAAATATAGACATTGAGGGTATAAAAAGATTGATAATATAAAAAAGAGTTAAATGCCATTTTAGTCCCTGTGGTTTGGGTCATTTTGCCAGTTTAGTCCAAAGGTTTCATTTTTAACCTGTGGGTCCAAAAAGGTTTCACAGTTGCCATTTTAGTCCACTGGGTTAACTTCATCCATTTTTTCTGTTAACGAGAAGGCCAATTCGGTCATTTTATATGTAATTCTGTTAACTAAAAGGACAATTCAGCCATATAAAATGACCGAATTGGCCTTCTCGTTAACAGAAAAAATGGATGAAGTTAACCCAGTGGACTAAAATGGCAACTGTGAAACCTTTTTGGACCCACAGGTTAAAAATGAAACCTTTGGACTAAATTGGCAAAATGGCTCAAACCACAGGGACTAAAATGACATTTAACTCTATAAAAAAATTGAGAGTACGGAGAGGTTTAAGTGAAATAAAATTAGAGAGTGTGTGTATATATATTGAGGAGATTTAAATTATTTGGACTTAATTTTTTTTAAGTTACAGTTGAATCAATGGTGAAAGCACAACACTCTCCACTAGTTTCTCCGGTGAATGCTTGTTATTGCGCTAGCGAAGGGACAATAGTGCAGCCCCCGATAGCGTCGACAGTATGGGGGTGGGGGCTCTATTGGTGTTTTCCGGCTGAGGTGGCGTGGCCCCATACTTCGCACCCTAATCTTTATAGAAAAGATAAAGATTTAATGATGAGAATATCAATAAAATGACCTTTGAACAAACAACTTTAAGAAAATAAACATTGTTTGCGTCTGGGGAAGACACAAACACAAAATAAATGCAAGTTTTGCGTCCGAGACGCAAAGTTTGCATCTACACCTACTTGTTTTTTTCTTTTCCATCACGATTTTAAACGGAGTATATTTATTTTCAAAAACTTGTTTGGTAAAATGTCATTTTCCTTTTAATAATTACTTCTATATTATACATAATAATATGAATTCGAACTCCCCAAGAATAGTTAAACACACATTTTATGTTATTATATATATATATAGGGTAAGGTTCATGCGAGAACCACCTTTATTGCGAGAACCGCGAGAACCAATGTGAACACAACCTAAAATAGCTAAAAAAACCTAAAAAAACCCTAACCCCCACCCCCCCCCCCCCCAAGCTAACCCCCCCCCCCCACACCCAAGCTAAATGCTAAAAACTAAACCCCCCAAAAAACCTAAAAAAAAACCTAACCCCCCCCCCCCCACCCCAAAAACCTAAACCCCCCTCCCCCACCCCCCAAAAACCTAAACCACCCCCCCCCCCCCCCCCCAGCTAAAAGGCTAAAAACTAAACCCCCAAAAAACCTAAAAAAATCTAAAAAAAATCTAAAAAAATCAAAAAAAAATCTAAAATTTTTTTTTTGATTTTTTTAATATTTTTTATGTTAAAATCGCTACTTTTAGAAGCCAAAAAAAAAAAAAAATTTAAAAAAAAAAAAAAAATTTAAATTTTTTTTTTTTTTTTTTTTTTTTTTTTGCTACGAAAAGTAGCGATTTTGTTATAAAAAATATTAAAAAAAAAAAAAATTTTGTGTGATTTTTAGCTATTTTTAGGCATTTTTGGTTGCGTTCACATTGGTTCTCGCGGTTCTCGCAATAAGAGGTGGTTCCTAACGGATCTTTGTCCTATATATATATATATATATATATATATAGGGTCAGGATTTAGAGAAAACGGTAGAAAGTGTGAGAACGGTGAGAACGTTTATGGATCGTCCGATCAAAACAATCTATGGACTAGATTGGCGCGGTGGCGTTTTCGTAAATAACATCAATTTTATTACGCGGACGCGCTTCATTAAGGGTAAAAAAGGTAAAACATCATTTCTCATATAAAACGCCATTGAAATATAAAACGCCAAATAAATACAAAACTCTAATTTTATCACTGCGTACTTTTTTCTGTGTTTTTATTTAAGCTCACAGGCTACAAAAACGTCACAAAATATGAAACGCCATAATATATAACGCCAAACCTTACATCCGGATAAATGTTAATTACATTTTTTGTTATAAAAATAATATCCGCCTAAACTACGCGCCAAAAAAATTCTATAAATAGAAACGTCTCACCACCTTCCGTTTATCACACAAAAAAACACACAAAAAACACAGTGGTTCCTAAAAAAATACAATTCAATGTAAAACGCCAAAAAATACAACGATCGCAAACATCTTTTCTTTGATACTCAGTAATGTTCTGCATGAAGTTTCGCTGAATGATTTGTTACGTGAGTGTAGTAAAATTTTGCTACATGAGATGGACAAAATTCAAAAAAGAAGGACTGATGACACCCATATGTCATTCTGTCATCTTTGTTCTTGAAGAAGGTTTGGATGATTAGAAAAGACCTATCACAGTGTAAATGCTACTTTGGCATCGATGATTATAATGAAGACGACGGGCATATAGCATCCACCCACAAAGGGTTGATCTATGTCTCCAACATCCATAAAGACACTTCAACACATGAACAAAGAAAATAAACCACGCCAAACCCAAAACACCATTTATTTGTGACAGTCCTTGTAGTTTCAAAAGAAAAAAAAGACTGATGACACTGAAGATTTAGATCATAAATTGCTTCTATTTTGTTTTGTTTTTTTTAATTTTCTTAATCTGTTGTTTGTTTTGTAATTTCAGTTAATAAAAACAAAAGTACATTAATACTATAATGAATAGGCAAATTGGAAATAAATAATCCCAACTCAATGTTATTGGCCAATAATAATCCCAACTCATTTAATCACCA
This sequence comes from Helianthus tuberosus, assembly GCA_030545235.1. Classification (NCBI taxonomy): domain Eukaryota; kingdom Viridiplantae; phylum Streptophyta; class Magnoliopsida; order Asterales; family Asteraceae; genus Helianthus; species Helianthus tuberosus. Next base: position 19,200 of record JARYGA010023118.1, on the reverse strand, counting down.
ATAATAATCCAAACTATTCACTTTTGTTTGTAAAATACTCCAACGTTAAAAAACACTAACTAAGTTAAAAAATTGCTGATGTGGAGTGACATGTGTGGTCCGACGTGGCTGTTTAATTATAAATGAAACCCAACTCAGTTGCCACCTGTGTATAAATGTTTTCACCCCCAAATTACAACTATCCCCAAATAAACACACAGAGCATCACGATCAAGAGAAACCCTAATCACATTCGAGAGAGCAAACGATCAAGAGTATCAGGTTTGTTTTTAGTTCATTATTCTTGTTTATCTGTGATTCAATCCTAATCCACTACTAAACCCATCAGGATGGATGACAAAGTCATCGTAAAAGCATGGCATGGTGGGAAGCTGAAACAAAAGCCAAAATTGCACTATGAAGAAGGTGAAACTTATATGTTTGAAGTTGAAGTAGACAAGATGTCCTATTTTGAGTTGATGGATTATGTGATTGAAGGTGGGTCTTACAAAAGCAAGGATTTTGAAATTTATTACTTGATGCCTGGAAAGAAGTTTGCTGATGGTATTGTGCAGTTGAAGAACGACAAAGATGTGATCGATATGTTGAAGAATTTAGGGGATAAAGATGCCAGGTATATACTACATCTGTATGCACAAGGTAAGTCTATTGGACTAGATGACCAACCTAATACTGTAGCCCAAAATGAAGCCCAACCAAAAGCCCATACTGTAGCCCAAAATGAAGCCCAACCAAAAGCCCAATCAGAAGCCCAACCAGTTGTGAAAGGGTTTACTAAGTCTCTTGCAAGCAGGGTATTAACACCAACCAAAAAACTGACACAGTTATTCAATTGCCCTGATACAAGCACACCTGATGTTATAGCTGATGTTGTACCTGATGCTGAACTGGATGGATCTGATAAAGACAAGGTTGGATCTGCTTTAGAAAGTGAAGAAGAAGATGCTGACTAGAGGCCAGATGAATCTAAAGAAGATGCTGGTACAGATGATGATGATGATGAGGAGTGGAGGGCATCTGTTGCTGCTATAAAGGAAAACAATTTATCAAATAAACAGTTGGTTGAAAAATTATTGAAAGAGTTTAAGTGCAACAACGTTGTTGAAGAAGAACAATACAGTGATGCTAGCAGCTATGAGGACTCAGATGGAGATGTTAATTCACCAGGAGAGAGTGAGGATGATGACATTAGGGGGAAGTAGTACAAGGTGGATGTTCCAGTTGTAAGTGAAAATACTGACGGGACTAAGTGGGTTTGGGTAGTTGGTACACGGTTCCCTACTAGGGATGCTGTTAAAGATGCATTTAGAAGCTATGCTGTGATGAATGGAAGGAATCTTAAAATATCAGTAAGTGACAACAACAGGCTTGGAAGAATAGGTGTTACTTGTGTTAAGGATTGTCCATTTAAGGTATATGTATCTTTCCATAAAAGAAAGTGTTGCTTCATTGTTAAGACTGTAGTTAATGAACACACATGTCAGAGAAATATGTCGAAGAATAGACAGTTAACTGCTTCCTTCATAGCTAGCCAGTTTCTACCAATTTTCAAAGCTAATCCTAGTTGGAAAGCAAAGGAAATCCAGGATGCAATTAAAGAAAAATTCAAGGTCCTATTAAGTAAATGGCTAGTTTACAAGGCAAAGAGTTTTGCCAATAGGAAACTGCATGGTTCAATGAAAGACCACTATGGAAGGATGGGTCCATACTTAGCAGCATGGAAAGCAGAAAATCCAACCTCTACTTTTGAACTTGTCACTGTACCATCAGAGTATTATGGTGTGGATGGGGGTACAAAGGTTTTCTTTAGGCTATTTATATGTTTTGATCCAGTTAAGAAGGGATTTTTAGCAGGCTGTAGAAGGCTTATGTGTCTAGACGACTGTTTTTTAAAGACATTTCTAGGTGGTATGTTATTGGTTGCAATAGGTAGGGATGGGAATGGTCAAATGTTTCCAGTTGCTTGGGCAGTTGTAGAAGGAGAGAATAATGACAGCTGGGGGTGGTTCATGAATGAATTGAAGAATTGCTTAGGAATAATGGATGAAGGGAAGGGTTGGACACTAGTCTCTGACCAGCAACAGGTATCATGTGAATTGAATTATGTTCTGTACTTAGAAGTAGTGTTACATATGTTGCTTTTGTCTAACATAACATTGTGTGGTGTACTTATTTCATGGGTTATTGAATGCTGTTGCCTATATATGGGGTAATGCTGAGCATAGGAATTGTGCTAGGCACATATATGCCAATTGGCACAAAAAATACAAGGGTGATGATCTTAAGGAGTTATTTTGGAGGGCTGGCAAAGCATACAATACGGCTGATTACAAAAGGGCACTTGAAGAAATGAGAGTTGTAGATGCTGAGGCAACTGATGCATTTATGGATCAGAATCCTAAGTGCTTTTGTAGGTGCTATGTACAACGTGAGACTAAGACTGATGTTATTGTCAACAATATGGCTGAAACATTCAATGGATTCATCATACAGTCCAGAGCAAAGCATATCATTGACATGCTGGAAGATATAAGGTTGGCAGTTATGACCAGGTTAGTAACAAATCACAATGAGATGTCCCGTAAAAATGTGGTTGTTTGCCCTAGGATTCAATCCAAGAAGCTTGATAAAGAGAAGGAGAAAGCTTATCTTTGTACTATGTATCCTTCAAGTAACACTGTGCTTCAAGTCAAGAGCTTTGACGATGTATCTGTGGATATTGTGAAGAGAAGCTGTACATGTGGGAAGTGGGACTTGACAGGCATTCCATGTTATCATGTGTGTGCAGTTGCAGCGTTTATGCATAAGAATTCTGAAGACTTTGTTCATAGTTACTTGACCAAAGAGGTGTATCTCAAGTCCTATGAGTACACTATCCCACCACTGCCTTCGGAAAAATATTGGCCAATAGTTGATTTACCTTTGGACCCTCCACCAGTCAAGATTGGGCCAGCAAGATAAAAAAAACAGAAAGAAGGATCCACGGGAAACCAAGAAAAAAACTGGGAAGCTAGGTAGGCACGGTACACTCATGACTTGTAAAAACTGTCATGAAAGAGGTCATAACATTTCAACATGTAAGAAACCTGTAGCTGAAGGTAGCCAAGTCACAAGAAAGAGGGGCATGCCTAAAAAGTCAGCTGATGCACAACCTTCTCAGTCAACAGCAGCCCCACAAGTTTCTCAGTCCACTCAGCAATCACAGGGGAATGTAGCATCACAACAAACTCAGAGGCCAGCTAAGAGGGGGAGGCCAAAAAAGATCTCAAAAGCCACAAATCAATCAGCTGAATGAAGCCTTTTGTTGAAATGCTTTTGTGTTGTTTAATGCTTTTGTATTATTTAATGGTAGTTATTTTGGATGTTGAAACTGGTAGTTATTTTGGATGGAACTATAATGTCTGTCTTATGTTTTGGATGGAACTATAATGGTAGTTATTTTGGATGTTGAAAAAGGTAGTTATTTTGTGTTGTTTAATGCTTTTGTGTCTAGATTTTAATGTCAACTGTGTCCAGGTTTTAATGTCAACTGTGTCCAGATTTTGAAGGTGCATAATGTCCATTTTTGGTCAATTGTGTAATAAGGCTTTGTCAATTGTGTAATAAGGCTTGGTCAATTGTGTAATAAGGCTTGGTCAATTGTGTCAAAACCCAATTCATAGTCAAAACAAGATTCATATACTTATCCGAAAGTCATTACATTCACTACATCGCTTGGAATAGTCAAAACAAGATTCATATACTTATCCGAAAGTCATTACAGTCACTACATCGCTTGGAATAGTCAAAACAAGCTTCATATACTTATTCGAAAGTCATTACAGTCACTACATCGCTTGGAAAAAGGACACATTACATAATAAAACATGTCAAAATAACCAATACATTGATAATGCAATACAGACAACTGCCAAAAAACATGCTTTCTTTGAAGGCTTTCTTAATCTCTGATTTTCTTCTTCTAACACCCCACAGTTGCATTCCCTTGCTAATACAGCATCCACCTCTTATTTCCACACAAAGAATTTGCAATCAGATCTCTGAAATGAACAGGCAATTAAAAACAACCGATTAAATTACGAGAAAGTGATGAAATCAGATTGCCAATTAGATTCAATAACTTACAGGCCATAAAGGGCATTCGTAAAACTCTTCACCTTGCCTTGAGCTTCGATTTCCACCCACCCTACGAATTGCAAGCAATTCATGGTTACAATAAACATTACCATCGGTGCCAAGTCTAAAAATTTTGGGGTTTTGTGAACGAATTGAAGGAGATGAAGAGTTTGAGCTCATTGGGGATCGACTGAATTTGCACAATTTAGAATTAGGGTTTTGAAGGAGAGTGCGATTGGGGGTGAAAACATTTATACACAGATGGGTAAAGTGTTGGTGATTAAATGAGTTGGGTTTCATTTATAATTAAACAGCCGCGTCGGACCACACATGTCACTCCACATCAGCAATTTTTTAACTTAGTTAGTGTTTTTTAACGTGGGAGTATTTTACAAACAAAAGTGAATAGTTCGGATTATTATTGGTGATTAAATGAGTTGGGATTATTATTGGCCAATAACAGTGAGTTGGGATTATTTATTTCCAATTTGCCAAATGAAAAATATAATAAAACACCAAAACGAGCAAATGCTTGTAAAACTCCATCATGCCATAAAAAAGCCCCCAAAAAACTACCAAACTATAATAAAATCACTTTGAACAACTACTATTATAAAAAAAACGTGAAACAATGTGCAAAGAATATAAAACAAAAAAAGTCCAATCGTTATCTAAACGCCATTGGAAAACAAAACGCCATAATTACAGCCGTCAAGATTAGGCGTGTTACACCATAAAAACAGTTGAGTCTGAAAACAAAACACGGTAACTGTAAAAACAGTAAAATGAAACGACGGAAAACATAATTACTAACATTTATTATATTGAAAGCAAAATACTTGGGGAATTACATTTATTTATCTTTTTCAAAACGCCATAATTACCTGTCATGCGTGGGAAAAAAGTCAATATAAAAGAAGACCATGAGAACACAAGCTCAAACACGCCAAAAACAGTGACTAAAACGCCACATATTGTCCAAAACGCCAAAAACTTTAAAAATGGCTAAGGTTATTGCATGGATGTTTGAAAGGAAAGAGAAACGACTCATCATAAAGTTCTCTAATAGGAGAAGGGTAATGGTAAGGACAATCAAAACCATGCTTGGTATGAATGAAGGGGTTCAGAGGGATATCCTGACCCTTGGGGTTCCAATGGCCAACGATTGTGAAAGAACCCCAACTGTAATAAAAAGACTGAAGAGAAAATTTCCGACATAAGATGATGAAGATGATGATGATATTGACGATACTCCTCTACCAAAACTTAGCAGTTGGGTGATGCATGAGAAAGAAGGAACGCTTGAAGTGACTTATAAAAACGGGGTGCAATATTCATTGCCAATGGAAGAAATGTTGAAGACAGGGTTTGCTATCTATCATTGAAAAACTCTGTGATTTAGCACCTTCAAACGTTCCAAAATCCAAGGATGCAGTGATATTCAAGAATAGGCTGCAGCAAAAAAGAGACGAGCTAATGGCGTTATACGCAAATCTAAAATTTGATGATGATGAATCTGAAGAAAGTGATGAACAAAGCGATGGGTACATCTCTGATGTAATCCCACCCACGGAAGACTATTAGTTTATTTTGATTTCGTATTATTGTAATTTTATAAAATATTAATCTATGGTAATCAATTATTAACCAAAAGACTCAAAATGCCAAAAAAATGACATGGAAAAAGCCATAACGCCAAAAAAATTAACTATGTGACACAAAAAGAATTAATTCAACGAGAAGAAATATGAGAAAAACAGTAAAACGCCAAGTAATTAATGATTCTAGATAACGCCAAAATTATCTTGCACGCAAAAAATGAAGCAGCATGTCAAACGCGAAAATCGGGAAAGGAGAAGAATACTAAAAATACAAAAAACCCGTCGGACCCTGATCATGTCCCGCGCCACGTGTTGGGCCAGGATGCGTTTTCACACTTTTGGGCGTTTTCTCCTGAACCCGTTTCTATATATATTAACTTTTGATTTTTACTTTTTTACTTTAATTCTTTAATTAGTATACGTTTCCAATCCATTTAGTTTTTATTTAATTTAATTTTCTTTTGACAACTCACGTTTATTGTCTTTTCTTTAAAGCTGAATACACGGTTGAGTTTAAAAAAATTTATCGACGTTGTTGTATAAACTTTGTTGAAAGAAGAGTTTTATTCAAGATAATACAGTGACGAACCAAATCGATACCGGTACTGTTTGTTATTATCAGAACCCATACCGGTATTCGCTTTTATGATTTTTATCGACATAGGTACTTGTATTGTTATTTTCGGACCTGCTACCAATATTGGTTTTTATGGTTTTTAGTGCAAAACACATTTATTTGTGCATATTATTGACTTTAAACCAATTGTCGGTACCGTAGTGATATTGTTACGAACCAAGCCGATACGACCAAGTTCCTACCACATCGCACGTGGAATATATAAATTTAGAACCCTGATGAATTGTAATATAAATTTTTTGTTATTATATTAAATATTTTTATGTTTCAATTTCACCCATTATGTTTTAAGTAATATACGTCTTTAACCTATTTAGTTTTTATTTAATTTGATATTCCTCTGATAATTAACCCACACTCACTATCATTTTTTAAGATGAATATGTGATTGTGTTTAATATTTTTTTCTAGGCGTTCCTGTATGAATTTTGTTGAAAAAAGAGATTTATTCAAAATAGTACCATGGCGGATCGAACCTATATCGACATTGGTACCGGTATTGTTATCATTAAAACCGGAACCAGTATTCGTTTTTATGGATTTTTATTGGTGTCGGTATTGTTACGAGGTTCGGTATCATACTAATACTGTCACAAACCCAACCGATAACAAAGGAGTTCCCGCTGCAACGTGTAACTAAATGAAACTAGAAAAATATACATTATGCTTAATGGGAGAAGGAAAAAGTAAACAAAGTGATAGGAGTAAAGGAATGAGGTGACTAAATATACTTGACAGCTCAAAGAAAACATGTCTTGGAGCTCGTGATTATAGCATAGAATACAACTAAAAGAAATAAAAGAAGGTTGTGGGACAAAATTGTTGGAATTTTAAGTGGTTCGGAGGGGTTGTGGTTTCTCATCGGTGATTTTAATGCTGTTAGACGCCCGGAAGAACGAAAAAATTCCAAATTCAAACCGGGTTGTGCCCATATCTATTACAGTTTCATTAATTCGGCGGATCTCCATGAATTCAAAATGTAAGGGAATAAATTTACGTTCCTAGTTGAAGGCGAACGAGGTAAGAAACTTAGTAAAATCGACAGATTGTTGGTTAGCAGAGATGTGGTGGACAAATGGCCTTTGGCCTCCTTTAGAGCGCATCCAAGACATCTTTCAGATCATAATCCCCTGTTATTAACCCTTAAAGACACAAACTTTGGAGCCCGCCCCTTTCGGTTCTTTAGTTCGTGGTTGTAGCGGCCGGATTTCGGTGAGGTTGTTAAAGGGGCGTTGGAGTCCTTTTCTAGAGATGGCCCTCCAGATGTTAGGTTAATGAAAAAGTTTAAGTGGCTTCGTCAGCATATTTTGAAATGGAGAGAGGATATCAGAATCAAAGAAGGAGAGGCAGAAGAAAAATGTCGGACAGAGTTAGAAGATCTGGATCGTTCAGTGGAGGAGGGGGACCTTACGGAAGAAGAATCCTGGATTAGACTCTAGTGTAAAAAAGATTTATCCAAAATAGAGGCGTTTAAAATCAAAGATTTAAGACAAAAGTCGAGATGTAAGTGGGCTATGGATGGGGATGAAAACTCGAGGTTTTTTCATGGATTGATAAATAATCGAAAACTTAGTAACTCCATTCAAGGTCTGACTGTTGAAGATGAGTGGGAGACGAAGCCTAAAAAGATTAAAAAGAAGGTTTTCGATTTCTTTAAGTATAATGTGACATCTGTGCCTCTACGATCATCATACCAGTACGAATCCAATGAAATCTTGTGTTTCAATCTTGGAATTTGTACAAATACAAGTGACCTTTGCACATATCAATTCTCGTTCGATTTCGAGCTCTAAATCGCTTTATGGAAGGTTATACGCGAACTGATGCGTAAACATAATCAGTTTAACGCGACAAGCACTCTGGAACAGTGACAAAGGCTTACCATACCTTAAATAACAGTTACATAACTTAGAAATAAGTTTTGGAGGGTTTGGTGTGTCGAAATCAAGTTTATTCGATCGTAGGGACTATTTACATCAAACTGTGAAACTATGATGATTCGTATAGTAACGAACATTCCGGAACTTGATCATCAGTTAAACATACCCTAAATATCCTTTTTATAGCTTAGAAATAGGCTTTGAGGGGTTTGGTATGCGAAAATAAACTTATTTGATCAATAGGGACTAAAAGCGTCAAAGAGTGCACAAGTTTGCATTTACGTGCATATCTTACGTTCTAAACATACCCGGACATCCAAAAATTTTGTAATCATTAAAAATATTTTATTTTAGTGATTGGAATGCAAAAATACCACTCGTCGCGTAATTTGGATCGTTTTCGCGTCCGTTCGAGTTTTCGTCGTAATTAACCGAACAACAAGGCCGTACGACCAAACGAACCGACATCCGTAATGTTTTCAAGCATATTTCATGCCCCCTGTACTTTAAGTTCATTATTGAGCCTTGAAAATGGGTTAACGGGGCTTAAACGCATCAAAAATCAACTTTTATGCATGTAGGGGCCTGTTTTGCCAATTTGCAAAAGTTGCTGGTCAGAAGCCTAGGAGGGGCGTGAAGCCCATTGCTCCTGTCTTCGCGGCCCGCGAAAGACCCCCAGATGTGCAGAAACTGGTTTTTAGCAAACAGCAGCTAATTATCTGGGTTTGGACATGGTTTTCTCAATACTTTAGGCTAGTTTTGGGCTCCCATGGTATGCAAAACAGTGTGCCACACTTGTATGGTCCAGATCGAAGCTCAAATTACGAGGAACGATCTTAATGGTTGTGGAAAATCTATAAATACCCATCCAATTTCTTCACTTTCACTTGCACAATCTGATTATCCTTCTCATTTCTGCTCATAGGAGCTATCCCTTCTGGTTGAAGGCTCCTTTCTTCTAAGTTTTCTTGTCTATCTTCAAGCTTTGGACCTCTTGTGCCGATTGATTTCCGTGATCCTTCTAGCATTATTTGGTTGTTATTCAAAGACTACTAAGCAACATTAAGGAGTACATAGTCCCCTTTTTTACTGTTTTCAAATATTTTGGGGTGATACACATGTGCCTACTTGTTACTTTAGTGCTATTCATGTTTTCATGAAATATACTTGTTATATTCATTAGTACGCATATAGTACACGATTTCATTTATGCTTGCTATGTATGTTCATTTAGCATACTTGGTACATTGTTTTCACATAACATGCTTACATTTGGTATAACATTTGATTGAACATAACATTTTACCTATAGGGTTGAGTAAATTCTTTTATTCACTATACAAGACTTTAGTTGTTATCTGACATTGGTTTGACAAGACATTTTTGGTGGTTTATTTGGCAAGTGATTTAAATAACGAGGCGTGTGTAATATGATAAAAGTATGGTGGATACGCCGCTGGTACTCCCTATATATAAGTGCTTTTATGATATTACATATCGCAGCGTTATCTAAACCACTTTGACAGCAACAAAGACATGATACATTGTTTACAAACGACATATCTTATACAAACCCATTTTTACTTGGTTATTTATTTAACCATGCATTATTCTTTTATAACATCTGATTTTCATAAGTTTTTATAAAAGAAAACGTTTTACAAGATTCATGACTACCTTTTGTTTAAACACTTCTTTTTACTTACAAGTCATGAATCCTACAACAACAAAACCTATGTATCTCACAGGAATTTTTATGCTGACGTACCTATTTTCACATGTGTTTCAGGGGCTATTGCATGATGATGTTCGTGACACAGTTAGGCGGACTTGGGCCTTAGTGACTTAAAACTATTAAAGACAGTTTAATTCATGTTATGTTTCTGTAAATTCTTAGTCAATGTAAACACTTTAATTAATAAAACAAATCTTTAACCACCATGTGTTGTGAAACAATGATTCTGTTACGACACTCCCCGACGTTTCTGCCGCGCTTTGTTGTTTTACGCGGTCGGGGTCTGACAGAAAAGTTGGTATCAGAGCTCATAGTTATAGGGAATTAGGTTTTTAGTAATGCTTTGACCTAGTCTATAACCTTCCTAGGACCCTAACGCGAGTTTACTTGCGTTTAGATTCTAAAACAACACCGTCACCTATCTTTAGGTGACAACCACAACAAGAAAACAAAATACAAATCCGTTTTGAAAACCAAACATCTGTTCTTAGATGATTTGTTATAAGGTTTTGAACCTTCAAAGTTTTCAAAATCTCGTCAAAGTTTGGGTCTTTATAATGTGAACACGTGCAATCTGGAAGGGTGGATGCCTGTACCCCGAGTTTTCTGTCTAAGGCTAGAGTGTTCGTATAAATCCACATAATCGGACCAGTCATTCTTACCTGGGAACTCTTGGGGTGAGTGTCCACTTATAGGCTAAAGCATGTCTTCACGATACATTATTATGACCTATTTACTTTGATTAGTCACCGTGTCGTTTGTTGTTTTAAATAACAAACAAATGATCACAATCCTTATGTCTTATCGATATTCTTTTAAGCATCCAATTTTTATTATCCGATATCATCTCACTCTTTTCTCATGTTTCCTTGTTCTTTTTAGAATATGCCTCCTCGACGAGATGCACAACCTCAAACTAACGCCGAAGTCGCAGCTATTATCACTTAGCAGATCGCTGCTGTGCTTCCGAACCTAATAACTCATATTAATCAAGCGAACAACAATAACAACAATGCTCAGTGTAGCTTCAAAACGTTTAATTCGGCAAAACCATTGAAGTTTTCTGGATCCTAAGGAGCAACTGCGCTCCTACAATGGTTCGAGAGTCTGGAGAGCACACTTAGACATGTTCAGTGTCCGAATGAGCGAAAGGTTGATTTTGCGTCCAGTGTTTTCGAGAAACGTGCTCTAACATGGTGGAACGGTATAATGAGGGAGAGGGGTGCCGATGTGGCAATGGCACAAACTTGGGAAGAGCTTCGAGCTCTAATGATGAAGGAGTTATGTCATCGTCATGAACTCAGGGCGTTAGAAAGGGAATTCGACGATCTTAAACAAGACAGCGGCGAGCACCGTGCTTATACTGACCGGTATGAAGAATTGAGCTTGTTGTGTCCAGCTATGGTTACGCCTTTGGATAAGGTGATCGAAAAGTACATTGATGGCCTCCCTGACCCAGTTTAGGACATCGTTACTGGTAGCAAACCTACTACCGTCAGACAGGCCATTGAACAATCTGCTACCCTGACTGAATCTCAGATCAGAAAGGGTAAACTTTTCCGAAAGGGCGACAAGAAACAAGCAGCTAATACTTAGGAAGAAAACAAGGAAAACAAAACCGAACCTTCCAAGAAGCGTAAGACTTCACAAAACTGTGCGATTGCTGCTCAACCCAACCAAAACACTCACAACCAACCCGCTCAACCTCCTGCAAGGAAACCTTATGCCGGTACTGCACCGATATGCAACAAATGTAATGCACACCACCTAGCTCACCTACAGTGTCGTCTGTGTGCATCATGTGGGCGACTCGGTCACCTGGAAAATGCTTGTCGATTTAACCCAAACCAAGGTGGTCCAAACCAACCTCAAATAAACCCTGCTCAAGCTCGCTTTCCACCTGGATCGTGCTATAACTGTGATGATCTTACTCACTATCGGAACAATTGCCCAAGACTTGTTAACGCAAATCCAGCGCGTGGACGAGTGTTTAACATAAACGAGGCAAACGCAAATGACAATGCAGCAGTAAACAATTAGACTTTTGTATTTTCCCTTGTTGTTATCTTTGACGTTTGAAATAATTCAGTTGTTATATAAATAAATTTGTTGTTTCACTTTTATTTACAAGACTGATACGATAGTGTGTATGTGTGACATACCCTTACGATAACCGACGCCAAGGAACCGTGTTCCTTGCAAAACAAACTACTCTTTTAGTTTTCTCATTTATGTGATCACTCGCGATCTCGACAAAAATCCTAAGTACTCGTTTCCTTCTAAAGAAACAAAGTACAAGGTACAAGTTACAACTCTGGACGAATACTCAAAGTACCGCTTTAAATCCTTGTTTGGATACCTAAGGGTACTTCTCATAAATCCCTCAATAGTCTTATACGATATGTCTATGTACATATCATTTCATTCTGGTTTTCATAACAACATACATAGTATATGTTTTCAAAACCTCCTTCAAAAACTTTTCATATGGTTTAAAAACATTTAACATAGTATAATTATTTAATATACCAAATGTATAATTTCAAAAGCATTATCCATGTTTTAAAAAACCATATACATGATTACAAAACCTTTTCACATGGTTTTAAAACATTTTATAAACATATTTACCTAATACACCTACCACATGATTTCAAAAGCATTATGTAAGATTTCAAATGCATTAAACACATTTTCCAAAGAACCCCATGCATAGTTTTCAAGAACATTCTGCTCGTATGTGGACTTAACATACACGACCTCCAAATTTTGCTTCATATGTCGCCTTGGCATATCTAGCACCTTGACTTCATAAGCATTTTACTTCATGTTTTGATTTAAGTACATCTAGAACAGGGTTTCAAGACATCTCTCGCTACACGAACTCCAAAATCCTTATAGGATCTTCCTATCTTCATAGTTAAATCTTTGTGGAAATTCGAAGCGCAAAATCAAAGTCCAGGGATTGGATTCCTGGCATATATTAAATACACATGTTCAAATCAATAACAAGTTTACAAACAAAATTTATAACAAGTTGATAACAAATTAATGACCAAGTTGACAATTATGTGTTTATGTATTTATGTGTGAATCAAATTACTCACTATCCAAAGGTACTATCTTAAATCCTTAATGGGATTCTATGTAATAGTTAAGACCCTTGGATTGTAAAGTACCATTCCAATGTTAAATAGACCCATTGAGTGGTCTAGTTAAAGAGATTGATTCATCAATCTAGTTAAAGACATCACTCATTGATGTAGTTAAAGAGACCTCTTGGGTGGTCTAGTTAAAGAGATTGATTCGTCGATCTAGTTAAAGATATCATGTGTTGATATAGTTAAAGAGACCCCTTGGGTGGTCTAGTTAAAGAAGTTGATTCGTCAATCTAGTTAAAGACATCACTCGTTGATGTAGTTAAAGAGACCTCTTGGGTGGTCTAGTTAAAGAGATTGATTCATCAATCTAGTTAAAAATATCATTCGTTAATTTAGTTAAAGAGACCCTCTGGTGGTCTAGTTCAAGAGGTCATTCGTTGATCTAGTTAAAAAGATCCTTTAGTGACCTAGTAGAAGAGACTTTTGGTGGTCTGTTTAAAGAGATCATTCGTTGGTCTAGTTAAAGAGACTCTATGGTAGTCTAGTCAAGTCACCACAGGATTATTCATTTGATTTTCTTCCCCTACACATTATCAAAATAAACTGTGCGGACTGTGCAAGGAATTACGTAATTATGGATGTATACGTAATTATGGAATTCAGTGCACCGAAACCACAACAAGTTTTGTCATGTGTAATCTAATTTGCTAGAAGTTCTGGACCTTGACCAATGTTGTTTTTATGTTATACTCTCCGACTTCAATTTCGAGCACACACAAGTTTCCTCTAGATTAAATTTCGGGACAAAATTTCCTAAAGTAGGGGAGACTGTGACATCTGTGCCTCTACGATCATCATACCAGTACGAATCCAATGAAATATTGTGTTTCAATCTTGGAATTTGTACAAATACAAGTGACCTTTGCACATATCAATTCTCGTTCGATTTCGAGCTCTAAATCGCTTTCTGGAAGGTTATACGCGAACGGATGCGTAAACGTAATCAGTTTAACGCGAAAAGCACTCCGGAACAGTGATATAGGCTTAACATACCTTACATAACCTTTACATAACTTAGAAATAAGTTTTGGAGGGTTTGGTGTGTCGAAATCAAGTTTATTCGATCGCAGGGACTATTTACGTCAAACTGCGAAACTATGCTGATTCGTATAGTAACGAACATTTTGTAACTTGACCATAAGCTAAACATAACCTAAATATCCTTTACATAGCTTAGAAATAGGCTTTGAGGGGGTTGGTATGCGAAAATAAACTTATTTAATCAATAGGGACTAAAAGCGTCAAAAATTGCACAAGTTTGCATTTACGCGCATATCTTACGTTCTAAACATACCCGGACATCCAAAAATCTTTGTAATCATTAAAATATTTTATTTTAGTGATTGGAATGCAAAAATACCACTCGTCGCGTAATTTGGATCGTTTTCGCGTCCGTTCGAGTTTTCGTCGTAATTAACCGAACAACGAGGCCGTACGACCAAACGAACCGACATCCGTGATGTTTTAAAGCATATTTCATGCCCCCTATACTTTAAGTTCATTATTGAGCCTTGAAAATGGGTTAACGGGGCTTAAACACATCAAAAATCAACTTTTATGCATGCAGGGGCCTGTTCTGCCAATTTGCAAAAGTTACTGGTCAGAAGCCTAGGAGGGGCACGTAGCCCATTGCTCCTGTCTTCGCGGCTCGCGAAAGACCCCCAGATGTGCAGAAACTGGTTTTTTAGCAAAAAGCAGCTAATTATCTGGGTTTGGACATGGTTTTCTCAATACTTTAGGGTAGTTTTGGGCTCCCATGGTATGCAAAACAGTGTGCCACACTTGTATGGTCCAGATCGAAGCTCAAATTACGAGGAACGATCTTAACGGTTGTGGAAAATCTATAAATACCCATCCAATTTCTTCACTTTCACTTGCACAATCTGATTTTCCTTCTCATTTCTGCTCATGGAGCTATCCCTTCTAGTTGAAGGCTCCTTTCTTCTAAGTTTTCTTGTCTATCTTCAAGCTTTGGACCTCTTGTGCCGATTGATTTCCGTGATCCTTCTAGCGTTACTTGGTTGTTATTCAAAGACTACTAAGCAATATCAAGTGAGTACATAGTCCCCCCTTTTACTGTTTTCAAATATTTTGGGGTGATACACATGTGCCTACTTGTTACTTTAGTGCTATTCGTGTTTTCATGACATATACTTGTTATATTCATTAGTACGCATATAGTACATGATTTCATTTATCCTTGCTATGTATGTTCATTTAGCATACTTGGTACATTGTTTTCACATAACATGCTTACATTTGGTATAACATTTGATTGAACATAACATTTTACCTATGGGGTTGAGTAAATTCTTTTATTCACCATACAAGACTTTAGTTGTTATCTGACATTGGTTTGACATGGCATTTTTGGTGGTTTATTTGGTAAGTGATTTAAATAACGAGGCGTGTGTAATATGATAAAAGCATGGTGGATACGCCGCTGGTACTCCCTATATATAAGTGCTTTTATGATATTACATATCGCAGCGTTATCTAAACCACTTTGACAGCAACAAAGACATGATACATTGTTTACAAACGACATATCTTATACAAACCCATTTTTACTTAGTTATTTATTTAACCATGCATTATTCTTTTATAACATCTGATTTTCATAAGTTTTTATAAAAGAAAACGTTTTACAAGATTCATGACTACCTTTTGTTTAAACACTTCTTTTTTACTTACAAGTCATGAATCCTACAACAACAAAACCTATGTATCTCACAGGAATTTTTTATGCTGACGTACCTATTTTCACATGTGTTTCAGGGGCTATTGCATGATGATGTTTGATGTAGGGTAAAATACATATATTTGTCCCGTGTAAATTGTATAATTATTGTAGATGTTTTATTTATTTTTTATTTAGTTTTAGTGTTATTTTATATTATTTGGTGGTGGGGCAGGTTCTGGGCAAATGGAGCGAAAACGAGTAATATGGAAATGACCTGCTAGTTGGCCAGAGTAGAATGCCAGTGACCGGAGTAAAATTGGCGCTATTTTCTGTGAATGGGTCGAGGCCACTATCTCTATGTTATCTAAGGGCTGCCATATTTTATTATTATTAAATATAAGTAGGCTTTTGGAAATCCATAACATCAGACAAAAGTCCAAAGTCTAGGGCGAAAGTGCAGTCATTTTATTTTTAATATTACTATTGTTTTGCTTGTGGTGGGCGGCAAGTATTTGGGCCGAAGCCCATGATTTTTGGAGATTCCTTGTACGCGAATTTTATTGAATCACGGTTTGAGGGGCACATTATTCTGGACGGAACATATACATTATTCGAAAAATAATATCAGACGGCAGAAGGGGACGGCTGGAACGAAAAAAAAGAACAACATCAGAGCCGCACGAATTCAGAAGGGGACGCACGAACAGGATTGGATCGAGGGTTCAAGTCGCGATCAAGATTAAGTCCGGGTTTGATATTTATGAGTATTAAATTTTGTTAAAACATTATGTTTTCAGGCTAAACCCTAGATACTACCTAGACAAGATGACAGTTTGATTAAAGTTTGGATTTTTAATGGTTATTTATTGTTCGTTTATGGATTGATTTCTGAAAGTAAAGTGTTTTAGAATTTCGGATTTGGTGCACATGCATGCTTGACATTTATTTTATTATTGTTTGTTGCTTCATATGATCCTTGGTGACGGTCTTTATCACAAAATAGGGTTATATTAGGGTTCTTGATTTAGGTGACTGTCTATATCACGTAATAGATCATTAATCCTTTAGGGTGAAAATCTAGTAAGTAACCTTAGAAGTAATATTCGGTAATTTAATAAAATCAAGTGTTCTGCTTAATTTGTCGCTGAGAGGCTCGAGTTAGTTATTAGGTCGCGGTGCAGTATATATCTAAGATAGGTTTTGAGAGAAGTCGATCTTATTTCCCTAATTGCATTTGTGTCTAGTAAACCAAGTCAGAACCTAGAATTGCCTTAGATTATCGCGCTGAGAGGTAGATAGTCATATTAGGGCACTTTTAGAATCGTTAGAGGACTGAGAGGAAGTCTAACAGTCGGTAATCACAACAGCCTTGTAGGGTTTCCTAGGTTTCTTCCTGAGAAGGGTCGGGAAGTCTTAGCATTGAAATACCTTAAGGTTTAGTATTTTACGATCCCGGCTCCATACAACAATAATACCGTTAGAAGTCCATTCCCATTCAAACTGGATTCGAGTCTAGGTAGTCGTTAATCTCATCTGAATACATCCCTAGTTTTCGTTCGTCTTTTAGTCTAAATCTAGTTAATTAATTAGGTTAATATAGATTTCCTAGTTTTTCAGTAACCCCCCCCCCCCCCCCAAACAACAAAACAGTTAAGTATAGTTAGGTTAGAGTCAGTCTAGTTAGAGTCTAGTTAACGTAGTCAGTAGAGTCTCGTGGGTTCGATACTCGGACTTGCTTAGGCTATACTACATTGACCGGTACACTTGCCGGTTGTGTGGTCTAGGTTTAGAGAGTCTTGGTTATAAATTTAAAGCTTATAGTGTCTAGAATAGAGAGTCTAATTTAGGTTGATTTTATAGTCTGTTTAGCACACATCAAGTTTTTGGCGCCGTTGCCGGGGACTCTTGGCGATTACGTTCATTGGCTTTGATTAGACTTAACTGAAAATCTGTGCTACTTGTATAGTTGTGTAAATTTTTTTTAGTTAGTTTTCTTTTATTCTCTCTACCTTGTTCTGCTCTTTCTACTCTCTTAATGGCAGGTGATCCTATTGACGTAGATATCTCTGATGATGAGTCTTATCCCACTGAACCGATATGGGATTTATCAGATGAAGAGGATGAGGAAAGTGAAGATGAGCTGTTTTGGGAGAGAGAATTTGCGAATGAGTTAGAGGGTTTGCCTGTAGATGAAGAAGTAGGTACGTTTGATCCGGAGGGGAACCTTGCATATTTAGAAGCTTTACTTGCAAGAAACCCAATGACGGACATCAAAAAAGAAGAAGGGGTGGTGGAAGAGGAAGAACACCACAGCTGGCCCGTGGTACTGATAGCGAATGCGAGTAAAAGTTCAAAACCATGGGATAAGGCAATGAGAAGAACACCGGAGATCGTGTTTCAGCGGCTCCTGTCGGGTAAGTTCAAATTTTGTTATTTCAACCCGGTTAAATATTTAAAATTCTTTTATAATTCCACTACAAAATTTTTAAATGTTTATGAGGACCGGGTGGAATTAAACGGGTTAGACCGGGTTCAGATCAAAGAGAAACCTCCTGATTAAATTCAAGTGTGGGGAGGTTTTGTAGAGTTTGTATAGAGTCGTAGTTTTTGTATATTGAGTCTTAGTAGTTTTTGAGTCATTTTTTTTAGAGTCGGTACTGCTTTAGGTTTTGCTTTGTTTTTGTTTGTGCAGGTTTGGATTGTACCACCCGTACTCAATCTCCATTTGGGTGATTTCGGAGCTGCCATATTGATACAACCCAAGCAGATTAGGCAACGATCGCGAAGGAAATGATATACGATCGTTCGTTGGATTCAAGACTCGTACGACTGGCACTGACTTTTGTCCTAACCAGCTAAGTCTTTTCCAACTCTCTCTGTATTTTTATTTTTATTTCTTATTTTGTTTTTAGTTTCCGTCTCTGCATTGGGGACAATGCAAATCTTAAGTGTGGGGATAGGAAACTGTCGTTTAGGTCTTAGTTAGTGAGTCTTGAGTCAATAATATGAAAAATACAAAAAAAAAATTAAAAAATTGAAAAAATCCAAAAAAAAATTGAAAAATCAGAAAATGTCTTTCGATAAAAAGAAGTTTGCAATTAAAGCGGAAAGTGATAGAAAAGATGAATTTTTGCTCGGGTTCGAATAATAATAATATGAGATTATAATAAATCGAGCTTGCGTCTAGTTTTGGATATGTGGATAGACCCGGGTTTGGTTTTAAGTCCCTTTGATCTAATATACCTAAATTGTCGGTCTACTAGTGGGTTTTCGCCTGGGAGATATCGGAAATTAAAACTGCCGATAATAGTATAAGGGGCACCGTTATAAGTTAAAACTGTTAGAGTTTGTGATCATGAAAAAAATAAAAAAAAATAATAGAATAAA
>JARYGA010023117.1:0-46998 GCA_030545235.1 Helianthus tuberosus | reverse complement strand
ATGCAAAACAATGTGCTAGCATGTTAAGTAAATATACATAGCAGAAATGTAATATAAAACAATGTGCTAGCATGTTAAGTAAACATACATAGCAAAAGAAATGAATGTAAAACAATACATAGCAAAAGAAATGAATGTAAAACAATGTGCTAGCATGTTAAGTAAACATACATAGCAAAAGAAATGAATGTAAAACAATGTGCTAGCATGTTAAGTAAACATACATAGCAAAAGAAATGAATGTAAAACAATGTGCTAGCATGTTAAGTAAACATACATAGCAGAAATGTAATGTAAAACAATGTGCTAGCATGTTAAGTAAACATACATAGCAAAAGAAATGAAGGTAAAACAATGTACTAGCATGTTAAGTAAACATACATAGCAAAAGAAATGAATGTAAAACAATGTGCTAGCATGTTAAGTAAACATACGTAGCAAAACTTAATGAAATCATGTACTAATAGTGTACTAGTGAACATAGCAAGTATATGATATGAAATCATGAAAAGCACGAAAGTAACAAGTAGGCACATGTGTTTCACCCCAAAAAGTTTGAAAAACAGTAAAAGAGGGGACTATGTACTCACTTGAGGGTGCTTAGAAGTCTTGAACAACAACCAAGCAAAGCTAGAGTGTGACACCTGTGTCACTTCAACCATCATACAAATGCCAAACCAATGAAATATTGTATTTCATACTTGGGATTTGTAAAAATATGTGTATCATTTGCACATATCAACTCTTGTTCAATTCCAAACTCTAAATCGCTTTCTACCAGTTTAATGCAAAAAACACTCCGGAATAGTGACATAGGCTTAACATACCTTAAATAACCTTTACGTAACTTAGAAGTAAGTTTTGAAGGCTTTGGTATGGCAAAAACAAGCTAATTCGCTTAAAGGGACTAAATTTGACAAACTGCGAAAGTATGCCAATTTGAACTGTAACAGACATTCCGGAACATGACCATGAGTTAAACATACCATAAATATCCTTTACATAGCTTAGAAATAGGATTTGAGGTGTTCGGTATGCTAAAATAAACTTTTGTGTCATTCAGGGACTAAAAGCGTCAAAAAGTGCACAAGTTTGCATTTTTACGCTTTACGTTCTGAATACATCCGGACATCCAAAAATTTATGTAAGCAGTAAAATATTGTATTTTAGTGTTTGGCATAAGAAAAATCCATTCGTCACGCAATTTAGATCGTTTTTCGCGCTTATGCGCATTCCGTCGTAATTAACCGAACAACGCAATCGTACGGCCAAACGAACCAACATCCGACATATTTTTGAGCATGTTTCATGCCCACAATGTTTAGGCATCCTTGTGGAGCCTTGAAAATGATTTAACGAGCCTTAAACATGTCGGAAATGGCCTTAATACGCAACGGGGACTGAAAGGTGAGCATTTGAAAGTGTTTGCTGATCAGGGGACCCCTAGCGTGACACCTAGCCCCCCCCCTAGCGTCACGCTAGGCCCCTTCTGATCATCAAAGGTCATTTAAACACAAGATTAACATCCCCTAGCATCCCCCAAAGGTCAAGTGCCACATGTTAAACTCTTATGGTGGCCAAAATCAGTAACCACAACATTTCAACAAGTGTAGGGATGTGATCATTCCCTCTTCTCCAAGAAACGATCCTAACGGTGGACCGAAATCTATAAATACCCATCACATTTCACTTCATTTCTCACAAGAATCTGATCATTTGTGCTCTAAGTTGAAACCTTTGTTTCATACCTGAGCTATTTTGATCTAGATTAGCATTCGGGGACCCTTCGTAAGTGTTCCTTCGTTCTTTTATTGCTTTTCGAGTCCGAAAGTCAAACTTTGTTTGACTTTCTGCATTGACCAGTTTATGGTCGATGCGAAGTTCGTTGAACTTCATAACGTGAGCGTGATCACGATGGTTATAGTCCCTAGTGACTATACCTACTGATTACCACGTTATCTAGGCTCAGTGACGAGCCGTAGTTTCGGTCAGAATACGTATTCTTGCGTATTTTGTAACCAAACTACTCTTAGGTATCACAACCGTTTGTTGTGATACCAAACCTTTTTTCTAAACTTAGTTAAGCATGTTTTAACATGCTTAGCTCGTCACTTTTAGTTTAGTGCTTATATAGGGTCGTCAGGTAAGCGATCTAAACAATCGCTTATACTTTCGAACCCGACCCGTTTGGTCGATCATTAGGATCCGACCAAGCACATTAGGTGACCATAGTATATAGGGAATAACCTTCCGAGGTTATACCTTATGGTCGCTTCGTTTAAGTAGTTGTATGATAGGTAGTATATATGCCTTAGGTAAATTACCAAAATGCCCTTTTGACGCCAAAATTCATTTTAAGCATATGTAACATAACTTTTGACATCTAAACTGATTTGACAACCATATTAGACATCTTAAGGCATATTTTACTTGTCATAGGACTAGTTAGGCGGTCCGAACGCGTTTCACGCGAACGACGCGTTAAAGTAGCATAAGCTACCTAAACGGGTCGTAATGGGTCACAAGCACTTAGGTTAGGTTTCATTTAGTATGTAGGCTTTATTAAACCATACTACATGAGTTCCCATACTCATTTGGTTTACGAGCCCTTATCCTATCCGATCTTCCGATTTAGGTCCGGTTTATTAATGTAGTTACCTATATTAGGTGCCGTTTGATATTCCGTGATCTCTAGCATTGCTTGGTGGTTATCTTAGGACTTCTGAGCAATCTCAAGTGAGTACATAGACCCCTCTTTTACTGTTTTTCAAACATTTTGGGGTGAAACACATGTGCCTACTTGTTACTTTCGTGCTTTCCTGTTTTCACATCATATACCTGCTATGTTCGTTAGTACATTATAGTACATGATTTTCATTACATTTCATGCTAGGTGTGCCCATTGTGTGCATTACTTAGTACATCATTTTACATTACATTTCACGCTACGTATGTTCATTTGATTACATACTTAGTGCATCGTTTTCACATGCTTACATTTTGGATACATATTACATGATTTACATTGATCATGCATTTCCACAGGACATAACTTTGATTTAAAGCAAGTTTTACTTCAATATTATGTTCTTGTGCATATGGTTTAGTTGATGCATTTCACTAGCCATCCATATCATTTTGCTTACACATTACATGGTTTACATTTGACACATAAACACTTTTGACATTGGTTATACATTATATGATTTACATCTTGACATAAACATTTTAACATATTATTTCAATACATTTGGAAGTTGGTTTAAACATGGACATCTTACATTGTTTGGTTTGGTTTGAGTAAGTGATTAAGTAACGAGGCGTGTGTAATATGATACAAGCATGGTGGATACGCCGCTGGTACTTCCTATATATAAGTGTTTGTATGGTATTACATATTGTAGCGTTATTTGAATCATTTCAATTTGAGACATAGAACATTTTATACAAATAACATACTTTTCACAAGACATTGATTTACAAACAACTTATCTTATACAAACTCATTTTACATGGTTATTCATTTAACCTTACATTTATTTATACATATCAATTGATATTATCGTTTTTTTTAAATGATTTACAAAGCAAAGCAAATTACAAGGTTCATGACTAAACATTTTCTCAAACATAAGTCATGAATTCTATTTTCACAAAACCTATGTATCTCACAGGCATTTTTATGCTGACGTACCTATTTTCACATGTGTTTTCAGGAGATGATGCATAAGACTTATCAAGACATACTTAGGCGGACCCGTGCCTTAGCGACTTAAAACGAGACAATAACTAGTTAATTTATGTTATGTACCCTTTGTTTCTTGTTTAAACAATGTAAACTCTCATGTTTGTTTAATAAAACGAAACTTTAATTGCCATGGATTTGAAACGATTAATTCTGTTACAACACTCCCCGACGTTTCCGCCACGTTTTGTATGTTCTACGTGGTCGGGGTGTGACAGAAAAGATGGTATCAGAGCCAATGGTTTTAGGGAATTAGGTTATTAGTAATGCTTTGACCTAGTCTATAACCTTCTTAGGACCCTAACGCGAGTTTACTTGCGTTTAGTCATAAAACAATACCGTCACCTATCCTTAGGCGACGACCACAACAAGAACATAAATTTCAAAACCGCTTTGAAAACTAATCATCTGTTCTAGGATGATTGATTACTAGGTTTTGAACCCTCTGTTATATGGTTTTGAACCCCTTTGAGTTTTCAAAATCTCGTCAAGGTTTTGGGTTTTAAATAATGTGAACATGTGCAAACTGGAAGGGTGAATGCCTGTATTCTGGGTTTTCTGTCTAGGCAAGCACTTCGTATACATCTCATCAGACGCGAGACCAGTTGTGCTTACCTGGGAATTCTTGGGATGAGTGTTCACTTATAGGCGAGCATGTCTTCGCGATACATTATTTTTGACCTATTTACTTTGATTAATCACCGAGGTCGTTTGTTGCTTTGTAGTAACAAACAAATGACCACTATCCTTGCTTTCATCAGATTTGTTTCATCTCATTCTTTTCATCTAATTCTCTCACTCGTTTCCTTTCATGTTCCCACTTTTAGAATGCCTCCACGACGCGAAAATCCGGTATCTATTGACGATCTGGCAGCTGTCATTACACAGCAAATAACTGCTACAATCCCGACCATCGTTGCCCAATGTCACCAAGCTATCAACAACAATAATGCCCTCTGCAACTTCAAGACGTTCAACTCGGCCAAGCCATCAAAGTTTTCTGGGTCTCAAGGAGCGACTGCACTTCTGCAATGGTTCGAGAGTCTAGAGAGCACCTTCAGGCATGTTTAATGTCCAAATGAGCGAAAGGTAGATTTTGCATCTAGTGTCTTTGAGAAACGAGCTTTGACGTGGTGGAACGGTGTGGTGAGAGATAGGGGTGCTGATGTGGCACTGGCTCAAACGTGGGAAGAACTTAGAGCACTAATGATGAAGGAATTTTGTCCTCGTCACGAGATCAGGGCCTTGGAAAGAGAATTCGACGACCTTAAGCAAGACAGCGGCGAACATCGAGCATACACTGATCGATATGAGGAGCTGAGCCTGTTGTGTCCTACCATGGTTACGCCTTTGGATAAGGCGATCGAAAAATACATTGATGGTCTCCCTGACTCAGTTCAAGACATTGTTACTGGTAGTAACCCCACTACGGTTAGGCAGGCCATTGAGCTATCTGCAACCTTGACTGAATCTCAGATCAGGAAACGTAAGCTTTTCCGAAAGGGTGACAAGAAACCGGTCGAGGAATCGAAACCAATCGAGGAATCAAAGATCATGGATGAACCGACTGGATCCCCTAAGAAGTCAAAGAAGCGAAAGGCTTCTCAGAACTTTGCCATGGTTACTCACAATGATCAAGCCGTCCCCAACCAACCAGCTCAACCCCGTACTAGGAAGCCATACAATGGAACTTCACCCTTGTGCAACCAATGTGGCCTACATCATCATGCCAGTGTGAAGTGCCGCGAATGCCAAATTTGTGGACGTAAAGGTCATACGGCAAAAGTTTGCGTAGCAGCAGTTGCACCAAATCAAGCTGACAACAATCCTGCTCAAGCTCACTTTCCACCAGGTTCTTGCTACAAGTGTGGCGAGATGGGTCATTTCCGAAGAAATTGCCCAAAGCGTGCTAATGCTAATCCAGCACAGAGATGAGCATCTGACCGACTAGAAGACAACACTCTTTAGAAATAATCACATCTTATGTATTATTTTCTCTTGTTGTCAAGGTCCATGAAACAGTTGTTAACATTGTTTATAAATAAATCTTTTATTTACATTGCAATGTATTTATGTGATTGTATGTATAAACAACATATCCCTTACAATACCGACAATCAAGGAATCATATTCCTTGAAAAGCAAACTACCCCCAAAATTCTTCCATTTTACAATCTCTTGCGTTTTCCACAAAGATCCTAAGTACCCGTCTCTTGCAAAGAAACGAAGTACAAGGTGCAAGTAATAATTCTGTACGAATGCCCCAAGTACCACTATAAATTTTTAATAGGGTACCTAAGGGTATTTCCGTATCTTCAAATTATTGTGTACCTTAATTCGAATATTGCGTTTTCCTGAAAACGAAAAATCGAATTTTTGGTAGATCATTCTATCTTCATGGATGGATTCTTGAAATGATTAAAGTGCCAAATGAAATCTACGAATTGGATTCCTGGTGTGCTTTAGGTATCCGCGTCCAAAGATAACAAGTTAATAACAAATTAAACAACTCTGTGATTATGTGCTTATGTGTTTCCTTTTATGTTTTTGTGTAATCCAAGATTAGTTATCCAAATCCTCGTAGAACCTTTCGTATCTTCATATGAGGGATTCGTAGTAGGATACCCAGAGGTACTATATTAAATCCTCAATGGGCTTTTTCGTAATAGTAAAGACCCTTGGATTATATTGTACTATTCCATAATTAGACCCATGAGTGGTCTAGTTAAACAGATTGATCCAAAAATCTGGTTAGGAATATCATGTGATGAGATAGCTGAAAGGACTCCTTGGTGGCCTAATTAAAAGGATCAATTGTCGATCTAATTAAAAGGACCCTATGGTAGTCTAGTCACACTCATCACAGGTTTGATTTTCCTCCCCTAAAACATTTCAAGACAAACTGTGCGGACTATGCAAGGAATTACGTAATTATGGATGCATACATAATTATGGAATTCAGTGCACAGAAACCACAGCAAGTTTTGTCATGTATCTAGAGTTAACCATGTTCATTTTTGTTTCTGAAGAAAATGGTGAAAAATGACTTATTCTGTTCATTTTTGTTTCTGAAGATGTTGTGAAAAATGACTCATTCTGTTCATTTTTGTTTCTGAAGAAATGGTGAAAAATGACTCATTCTGTTCATTTTTGTTTCTGAAGAAATGGTGAAAAATGACTTATTCTGTTCATTTTTGTTTATGAAGATGTTGTGAAAAATGACTCATTCTGTTCATTTTTGTTTCTGAAGAAATGGTGAAAAATGACTCATTCTGTTCATTTTTGTTTCTGAAGATGTTGTGAAAAATGACTCATTCTGTTCATTTTTGTTTCTGAAGATGTTGTGAAAAATGACTTATTCTGTTCATTTTTGTTTCTGAAGATGTTGTGAAAAATGACTTATTCTGTTCATTTTGGTTTCTGAAGAGGTTGTGAAAAATGACTCATTCTGTTCATTTTTGTTTCTGAAGATGTTGTGGAAAATGACTCATTCTGTTCATTTTCATTTCTAAAGAAATCTTGGAAAATGACTCGTTTTGTTCATTTTCGTTAACTCATTTCCGTTCATTTTCGGTTCTGAAGAAGTTGTGGAAAATGACTCATTTCGTTCATTTTCGGTTCTGAAGAAGTTGCGGAAAATGACTCATTTCGTTCATTTTCGGTTCTGAAGAAGTTGCGGAAAATGACTCATTTCGTTCATTTTCGGTTCTGAAGAAGTTGCGGAAAATGACTCATTTCGTTCATTTTCGGTTCTGAAGAAGTTGTGGAAAATGACTCATTTCGTTCATTTTCGGTTCTGAAGAAGTTGTGGAAAATGACTCATTTCGTTCATTTTCGGGTCTGAAGAAGTTGTGGAAAATGACTCATTTCGTTCATTTTCGTTTCTGAAGAAGTTATGGAAAATGACTCATTTCGTTCATTTTCATTTCTGAAAAATGTCCGTTAAGGAAATGTCAGGATTATGCCTTACATATCTCGGGTGGTTATTTGACACAAAGTCACAAATAGACTCCTACGTATTAATTTCGGGACGAAATTTCCTAAAGTAGGGGAGACTGTGACACCTGTGTCACTTCAACCATCATACAAATGCCAAACCAATGAAATATTGTATTTCATACTTGGGATTTGTAAAAATATGTGTATCGTTTGCACATATCAACTCTTGTTCAATTCCAAACTCTAAATCGCTTTCTGGAAGGTTATACGCGCACCGATGCGTAAATATAACCAGTTTAATGCAACAAACACTCCAGAATAGTGACATAGGCTTAACATACCTTAAATAACCTTTACGTAACTTAGAAGTAAGTTTTGAAGGCTTTGGTATGGCAAAAACAAGCTAATTCGCTTACAGGGACTAAATTTGACAAACTGCGAAAGTATGCCAATTTGAACTGTAACAGACATTCCGGAACATGACCATAAGTTAAACATACCATAAATATCCTTTACATAGCTTAGAAATAGGCTTTGAGGTGTTCGGTATGCTAAAATAAACTTTTGTGTCATTCAGGGACTAAAAGCGTCAAAAAGTGCACAAGTTTGCATTTTTACGCATTACGTTCTGAATACATCCGGACATCCAAAAATTTATGTAAGCAGTAAAATATTGTATTTTAGTGTTTGGCATAAGAAAAATCCATTCGTCACGCAATTTAGATCGTTTTTCGCGCTTATGCGCATTCCGTCGTAATTAACCGAACAACGCAATCGTACGGCCAAACGAACCAACATCCGACATATTTTTGAGCATGTTTCATGCCCACAATGTTTAGGCATCCTTGTGGAGCCTTGAAAATGATTTAACGAGCCTTAAACATGTCGGAAATGGCCTTAATACGCAACGGGGACTGAAAGGTGAGCATTTGAAAGTGTTTGCTGATCAGGGGACCCCTAGCGTGACACCTAGCCCCCCCTAGCGTTACGCTAGGCCCCTTCTGATCATCAAAGGTCATTTAAACACAAGATTAACATCCCCTAGCATCCCCCAAAGGTCAAGTGCCACATGTTAAACTCTTATGGTGGCCAAAATCAGTAACCACAACATTTCAACAAGTGTAGGGATGTGATCATTCCCTCTTCTCCAAGAAACGATCCTAACGGTGGACCGAAATCTATAAATACCCATCACATTTCACTTCATTTCTCACAAGAATCTGATCATTTGTGCTCTAAGTTGAAACCTTTGTTTCATACCTGAGCTATTTTGATCTAGATTAGCATTCGGGGACCCTTCGTAAGTGTTCCTTCGTTCTTTTATTGCTTTTCGAGTCCGAAAGTCAAACTTTGTTTGACTTTCTGCATTGACCAGTTTATGGTCGATGCGAAGTTCGTTGAACTTCATAACGTGAGCGTGATCACGATGGTTATAGTCCCTAGTGACTATACCTACTGATTACCACGTTATCTAGGCTCAGTGACGAGCCGTAGTTTCGGTCAGAATACGTATTCTTGCGTATTTTGTAACCAAACTACTCTTAGGTATCACAACCGTTTGTTGTGATACCAAACCTTTTTTCTAAACTTAGGTAAGCATGTTTTAACATGCTTAGCTCGTCACTTTTAGTTTAGTGCTTATATAGGGTCGTCAGGTAAGCGATCTAAACAATCGCTTATACTTTCGAACCCGACCCGTTTGGTCGATCATTAGGATCCGACCAAGCACATTAGGTGACCATAGTATATAGGGAATAACCTTCCGAGGTTATACCTTATGGTCGCTTCGTTTAAGTAGTTGTATGATAGGTAGTATATATGCCTTAGGTAAATTACCAAAATGCCCTTTTGACGCCAAAATTCATTTTAAGCATATGTAACATAACTTTTGACATCTAAACTGATTTGAAAACCATATTAGACATGTTAAGGCATATTTTACTTGTCATAGGACTAGTTAGGCGGTCCGAACGCGTTTCACGCGAACGACGCGTTAAAGTAGCATAAGCTACCTAAACGGGTCGTAATGGGTCACAAGCACTTAGGTTAGGTTTCATTTAGTATGTAGGCTTTATTAAACCATACTACATGAGTTCCCATACTCATTTGGTTTACGAGCCCTTATCCTATCCGATCTTCCGATTTAGGTCCGGTTTATTAATGTAGTTACCTATATTAGGTGCCGTTTGATATTCCGTGATCTCTAGCATTGCTTGGTGGTTATCTTAGGACTTCTAAGCAATCTCAAGTGAGTACATAGACCCCTCTTTTACTGTTTTTCAAACATTTTGGGGTGAAACACATGTGCCTACTTGTTACTTTCGTGCTTTCCTGTTTTCACATCATATACCTGCTATGTTCGTTAGTACATTATAGTACATGATTTTCATTACATTTCATGCTAGGTGTGCCCATTGTGTGCATTACTTAGTACATCATTTTACATTACATTTCACGCTACGTATGTTCATTTGATTACATACTTAGTGCATCGTTTTCACATGCTTACATTTTGGATACATATTACATGATTTACATTGATCATGCATTTCCACAGGACATAACTTTGATTTAAAGCATGTTTTACTTCAATATTATGTTCTTGTGCATATGGTTTAGTTGATGCATTTCACTAGCCATCCATATCATTTTGCTTACACATTACATGGTTTACATTTGACACATAAACACTTTTGACATTGGTTATACATTATATGATTTACATCTTGACATAAACATTTTAACATATTATTTCAATACATTTGGAAGTTGGTTTAAACATGGACATCTTACATTGTTTGGTTTGGTTTGAGTAAGTGATTAAGTAACGAGGCGTGTGTAATATGATACAAGCATGGTGGATACGCCGCTGGTACTTCCTATATATAAGTGTTTGTATGGTATTACATATTGTAGCGTTATTTGAATCATTTCAATTTGAGACATAGAACATTTTATACAAATAACATACTTTTCACAAGACATTGATTTACAAACAACTTATCTTATAAAAACTCATTTTACATGGTTATTCATTTAACCTTACATTTATTTATACATATCAATTGATATTATCGTTTTTTTTAAATGATTTACAAAGCAAAGCAAATTACAAGGTTCATGACTAAACATTTTCTCAAACATAAGTCATGAATTCTATTTTCACAAAACCTATGTATCTCACAGGCATTTTTATGCTGACGTACCTATTTTCACATGTGTTTTCAGGAGATGATGCATAAGACTTATCAAGACATACTTAGGCGGACCCGTGCCTTAGCGACTTAAAACGAGACAATAACTAGTTAATTTATGTTATGTACCCTTTGTTTCTTGTTTAAACAATGTAAACTCTCATGTTTGTTTAATAAAACGAAACTTTAATTGCCATGGATTTGAAACGATTAATTCTGTTACAACACTCCCCGACGTTTCCGCCACGTTTTGTATGTTCTACGTGGTCGGGGTGTGACAGAAAAGATGGTATCAGAGCCAATGGTTTTAGGGAATTAGGTTATTAGTAATGCTTTGACCTAGTCTATAACCTTCTTAGGACCCTAACGCGAGTTTACTTGCGTTTAGTCATAAAACAATACCGTCACCTATCCTTAGGCGACGACCACAACAAGAACATAAATTTCAAAACCGCTTTGAAAACTAATCATCTGTTCTAGGATGATTGATTACTAGGTTTTGAACCCTCTGTTATATGGTTTTGAACCCCTTTGAGTTTTCAAAATCTCGTCAAGGTTTTGGGTTTTAAATAATGTGAACATGTGCAAACTGGAAGGGTGAATGCCTGTATTCTGGGTTTTCTGTCTAGGCAAGCACTTCGTATACATCTCATCAGACGCGAGACCAGTTGTGCTTACCTGGGAATTCTTGGGATGAGTGTTCACTTATAGGCGAGCATGTCTTCGCGATACATTATTTTTGACCTATTTACTTTGATTAATCACCGAGGTCGTTTGTTGCTTTGTAGTAACAAACAAATGACCACTATCCTTGCTTTCATCAGATTTGTTTCATCTCATTCTTTTCATCTAATTCTCTCACTCGTTTCCTTTCATGTTCCCACTTTTAGAATGCCTCCACGACGCGAAAATCCGGTATCTATTGACGATCTGGCAGCTGTCATTACACAGCAAATAACTGCTACAATCCCGACCATCGTTGCCCAATGTCACCAAGCTATCAACAACAATAATGCCCTCTGCAACTTCAAGACGTTCAACTCGGCCAAGCCATCAAAGTTTTCTGGGTCTCAAGGAGCGACTGCACTTCTGCAATGGTTCGAGAGTCTAGAGAGCACCTTCAGGCATGTTTAATGTCCAAATGAGCGAAAGGTAGATTTTGCATCTAGTGTCTTTGAGAAACGAGCTTTGACGTGGTGGAACGGTGTGGTGAGAGATAGGGGTGCTGATGTGGCACTGGCTCAAACGTGGGAAGAACTTAGAGCACTAATGATGAAGGAATTTTGTCCTCGTCACGAGATCAGGGCCTTGGAAAGAGAATTCGACGACCTTAGTGACAATAAAAGATTTATCAAGATACACTTAGGCGGACTTGGGCCTTAGTGACAATAAAAGATGCAAGACTAGTGATTTATGTTATGTTTCTTTGATTGTCAAGACATTGTAACTCTTTTAATCAATAAAACAATATTTCAATTTCCATGTGTTATGAAACAATGATTCTGTTACAACACTCCCCGACGTTTCCGCCACGTTTTGTTGTTTTACGTGGTCGGGGTGTGTCAATTACGCTCACGTTATGAAGTTCAAACGAACTTCATGTTGACCATAAACTGGTCAATGAAGAAAGTCAAGTATAGTTTGACTTTCACGCAAAAAACGCGTAAAAGAACGAAAGAGGACTTACAAAAGGTCCAAGAATGGAAGTTTGATCAACAAATTCTCAGGTATGAAGTGCAAGGACTTCAACTTAGAGAATATGAGCTGATCAAGGAGTGAGTTGGGAGAAAAAGGGTGGGGGTATTTATAGTTTTCATACAACCGTTAAGATCATTCATCGAAAACCGAGCTTCGATCATGGCCGTACACATCATGCCCACTGATTTGTGAAACCATGGGCACCTAAAATAGCCCCTAGTATTGCCCAAAACCATTTGCAATAGAGGGAAACAGCTGGAACAAGTTGGAAAATAATTCTGATGATCTAGGGGGGGGGGGTCCTTACGGACCGTATGGCTTTGTGGTTACGGTCTGTAAGCCTTGTGCAGGGCAGCAAGTTTCAAAAATGGCAGATTTAGTCCCTGAAGCCCCAAACTTGGTTTTTGATGCATTTTTGGCACGTTTAAGCCCCGTTAACCCCATTTCAAATCTCTAAAATGAAGTTAAAGTATAGGGAACTTGAAACATGCTCAAAAAATATCTCGGATGTCGGTTCGTTTGGCCGTACGATTGTGTTGTTCGTTTAATTACGATGGAAGTCGTAACGGACGCGAAAACGACCCAAATTACGGGACGAATGGAATTTTATCAAGAAAATCACTAAAATAAAGTATTTTAATGATTACATAAATTTTTGGATGTCCGGATGTATTCAGAACGTAAGTTATGCGTGAAAATGCAAACTTGTGCACTTTTTGACGCTTTTAGTCCCTGAATGATCTAAACGTATATTTTAGCACACCGAACCCTTCAAAGCCTATTTCTAAGCTATGTAAAGGATATTTAGGGTGTGTTTAACTTATGATCAAGTTCTGGAGAGTCCGTTACAGTACGAATCGACATACTTTCGCAGTTTGTCGAAATTAGTCCCTGTAAGCGAATAAACTTGATTTCGGCACACCAAACCTTCCAAAACTTATTTCTAAGTTAGGTAAGGGTTATTTAAGGTATGTTAAGCCCATTTCACTATTCCGGAGTGTTTGTTGCATTAAACTGATTATATTTACGCATCAGTGCACATATAACCTTCCAGAAAGCGATTTAAAGCCCGAAATCGAACAAGAATTGATATGTGCAAACGATACACATATTTATACAAATCCCAAGTGTGAAATGTAATATTTCATGGATTTGGTATTTGTTTGATGGTTGAAGTGACACAGGTGTCACAGTCTCCCCTACTTCAGGAAATTTCGTCCCGAAATTTATTTAGAGGAAACTTGTGAGATCTTGAAACATGAAGTTGAAAAGATAAAACAACACTGGTTAAGGTCCTGAACTTCTAGTAACTTTAATAACATTATGCGTGCAATGTAAGAGGGACACTTATATACAAGTATATAAAGCGTTGTTGGTGCGTCCACCGTACCTTCGTTACATCGTTCACGTTTCGTTATTGTTGCCACTATAGGTTCTTACACATGATAAATCTTACTGTGGTTTCTGCGCACTAAATTTCATAATTATGTACGCGTCCATAATTACGTAATTCCTTGCACAGTCCGCACAGTGCATTTTTATAACGTGTAGGGGAAAACCAAATGAACAAACTTGTGATGAGCGTGACTAGACCACCATAGGGTCCTTTTAATTAAATCAACAAATGATTTAAATAGACTACCAAGGAGTCTTTTCAGCTTATATCATCACATGTCATTCTTAACCAGATTCTGAATCAATCTTTTGACTTAGACCACTCAAAGGGGTCTCTTTGAATTATGGAATGGTACTATATAATCCAAGGGTCTTAACGATTACGTAGAAGCCCAATAAGGATTTTAAGGTAGTACCTTTTTGAATATCCTACTACAAATCTCTCATATGAAGATATGGAAGATTCTACGAGGATTTAGATAACGAATATCCAGATTACTCAAAAACACAAAATGCATAAAAGAAAACACAAAATGCATAAACATGTAATCATATAACCATAAAATAGTTTATCTTGATCTTTAATTTGTTATAATTTTGTTAATTTGTTTTGTTAGTTGGGCACATGTATTTAAAGCACACCAGGTATCCAATTCGTGGATTTTGATGGGCACTTTAAATATTTCCAAGAATCTAACTATAAAGATAGGAAGATCTTAAAAGAAAATTCGATTTCGATTATAAGGAATCGAAATGTTCGAATTAAGGCATACAAGGAATCCAATGAAGGACTCTGATTTTGAACGATAATCATCCACAAGGATCTAATTGTGAAGATAAAAAGATCCCATATGGATTTTGGGATTTAAAAGGCGGGAGGCGTTTCAAATCCTTGCACTAGACGTGCTTAAGTTAAAACATGAGGTAAAAATGCTTATGAAGTTGAGGCGCTAGATATGCCAAGGCGACATATGAAGCAGAGTTTGAAGGTTAAGTCAATGTATGGGGAAAATGTTTTTGAAAACTATGCATGGGATTATTTTTGAAATGGGTTTAATGTTTTTGAAATCTTACATAGTACTTTTGAAATCATAAAGTAGGTGTATTAGATAAGTATATTTAGAAAATCATACGAGATGGATTTTGAAATTATGTATAAGGTTTTTGAAAACATGAATGATGCTTTTGAAATCATGCACTTGATATATTAAGTAGATATACTATATTAAAAATGTTTTCAGACTATATGGAACATTTTGAAATCATGAAGGTTGTTTTTGAAAACAAACATATACTAGGTATATTGTTATGAAAACCAGAATGTGATGATACGGGTATGAGATTGAAAAATACCTTAGTTTTCTAACCAAGGATTTAAGATACAGATGTGCAAAAGCACAATTACTCATAATGTCACTTTATTTCCTGTACATCGTTTCTTAGAATGAAATGAGTACTTTAGAATTTCCGAGGAAATTATGAGCGATTTCTTGAATGGGAGAATCACAAGAGTAGTTTGTAAGAACACACTTCCTTGTTGTAGGTATCATAGGGGAATGCCATACACATATGTAACTACACTAGTTCATCAGAATTGTGAACAACAATTTATTTATAAACAAAAACAGATTGTTTCAAGGGTTCAACAAAGATACAAAAGCATAAGTTTCAGATTATACAAGGCAGCAGCATCTTGTGATCAGCCAATTGCTTATCCGTGGGTCAGATTTGCATTAGCAAGCTTTGGGCATTTATTCACGAAATGACCCATCTTTCCACAGTTGTAGCACGATCCAGGTGGAAAGCAAGCTTGAGCAGGATTGTTGCTAGCTTGATTTGATGCAGCTACAGCTGGGCAAATTCTTGCGGTATGACCTATAAGTCCACAAATTTGGCATCTGCGGCACTTCACACTAGCATGATGATGAAGGATACGTTGGTTGCACAAGGGTGCAGTTCCATTGTATGGCTTCTTAGCTAGTGGTGTCGCCACTTGGCTAGGTCCCGTTTGATTTTGGTGCAACTGCAGCGGGTTTCTTTGAAGCCTTACGCTTCTTTGATTTCGGTGAAGGTTTGGCTTCTGCTTCCTTTGGCGAATCTTGAGTGGCTCCATTTTTGAGATGAGACATGGCGATACCTAAATCCACAGACTGCAGGATTACCTCGCCTATTTGCTGAGCAAATTTGGTAGTTTGCTCGGACAATTGAGTGTCGCTGCGATGAAGAGACATTCTGGAGGATGTCAAAGGCATAGGAAGAAACAAGGGAAATGTTATCGGATAATCAAAACAGAATGGCAATGCATAAAATTGCGATTATTCGTTTGTTACCTAAGGCGAACAAATGTGACGGTGACAAATCAAAGTAAACGGGTCATATTAATGTATCACTGAAGACATGCTTGCCTATAAGTGAACACTCAGCCTAAGAGTTCCCAGGTAAGAGTGACTGGTCCAATACTGTGGATTTGTACGAACACTCTAGCCTTAGACAGAAAGCTCAGAGTACAGGCATTCACCCTTCCATTTTGCACGTGTTCACATTATAAGATCCAAACTTTGATGAGATTTTGAAAACTTAGAGGGTTCAAAACCTTATAATAAATCATCCTAGAACAGATGATTGGTTTTCAAAGCAGTTTTGAAATTTGTGTTTTTGTTGTGTTTGTCGCCTAAGGATAGGTGACGGTATTGTTTTATGTCTAAACGCAAGTAAACTCGCGTTAGGGTCCTAGGAAGGTTATAGACTAGGTCAAAGCATTACTAATAACCTAATTCCCTATAACCATGAGCTCTGATACCAAATTTTCTGTCACACCCCGACCACGTAAAACAACAAATCGTGGTGGAAACGTCGGGGAGTGTTGTAACAGAATCATTGTTTCATAACACATGGAAATTCAAATGTTATTTTATTGATTAAAAGAAGTTACAATGTCTTAACAACAAATAAGCATAACATAATTAACTAGTCATGCATCTTTTAATGTCACTAAGGCCCAAGTCCGCCTAAGTGTATCTTGATAAATCCTATGCATCATTTCCTGAAACACATGTGAAAATAGGTACGTCAGCATAAAAATGCCTGCGAGATACATAGGTTTTATTGATTTAAGATTCATGACTTATAAGTTTGAAAATAATGTTTTTACAAAAGTAGTCATGAACCTTGTAAAAATGTTTTTGTTTTATAAATCATATAAAAATCGATAAGAAAACAGATGATATAAAAGAGTAATGCAAAATGAAATGAATAACCAAGTAAAAATGAGCTTGTATAAAATATGTTATTTGTAAAACAATGTTTATGTGAAAATATGTTGTAGATGTAATATGTCTAAACTAAAATGGTTTAAATAACGCTACGATCTGTAATACCATAAAAGCACTTAAGTAAACATACATAGCAAAAGAAATGAATGTAAAACAATGTACTAGCATGTTAAGTAAACATACATAGCAAAAGAAATGAATGTAAAACAATGTGCTAGCATGTTAAGTAAACATACATAGCAGAAATGTAATGTAAAACAATGTACTAGCATGTTAAGTAAACATACATAGCAAAAGAAATGAATGTAAAACAATGTACTAGCATGTTAAGTAAACATACATAGCAAAACATAATGAAATCATGTACTATTAGTGTACTAATGAACATAGCAAGTATATGATATGAAATCATGAAAAGCACGAAAGTAACAAGTAGGCACATGTGTTTCACCCCAAAATGTTTGAAAAACTGTAAAATAGGGGACTATGTACTCACTTGAGGGTGCTTAGAAGTCTTGAACAACAACCAAGCAAAGCTAGAGGGATCACGGAAATCAAACGACACCTAATATAGGTAACTATATTAATAACCGGACCTAACTCAGAAGATTGGATAGTATGAGGTTTCATAAACCAAATGAGTATTGGAACTCATATGATATGGTTTAATAAACCCTACATACTAAAATGAAACCTAACCTAAGTGCTTATGACCCATTATGACTCGTTTAGGTAGCTTACGCTACTTTAACGCGCCGATCGCGTAAAACGCGTTCGGACCGCCTAACTAGTCCCATGACAAGAATATATACCTTAACATGTCTAATATTGTTGTCTAATCAGATTAGATATAAAAAAATTATGTTACATATGCTTAAAATAAACTTATGCGCAAAAAGGGCATTTTGGTCGTTTACTTAAGGCACATAAACTACCTATCATACAACTACTTAAACGAAGTGACCATAAGGTATAACCTCGGAAGGTTATTCCCTATGTAACTATGGTCACCTAATGTGTTTGGTCAGATCCTAATGATCGACCAAACGGGTCGGGTTCGAAAGTGTAAGCGGTTGTTGTGACTGCTTACCTTACGACCCTACATAAGCACTAAACCTAAAGCGACGACCTAAACATGTTAAAACATGTTTAACAAAGTCAGAAAACAGGTTTGGAATCAAAACAAATGGTTTTTGATACCTAGAAGTAGTTTGGTTACAAAATACGCAAGAATACGCATTTTGGCCGAAACTACGACTCGTCACTAAGCCTAGATAACGTGGTAATCAGTAGGTATAGTCACAAGAGACTAAAACCATCGTGATTACTGTGACACCTGGGTCACTGAAACCATCAAACAAATACCAAACCAATGAAATATTGTATTTCATACTGTTGATTTGTACAAATATGTGTATCATTTGCACATATCAATTCTTGTTCGATTTCAAGCTTTAAATCGCTTTCTGGAGGGTTATACGCGTACTGATGCGTAAATATAACCAGTTTAATGCAACGAACACTCCGGAATAGTGAAATAGGCTTAACATACCTTAAATAACCTTTACATAACTTAGAAATAAGTTTTGAAGGCTTTGGTATGGCAAAATCAAGTTAATTCGCTTACAGGGACTAAATTTGACAAACTGCGAAAGTATGCCAATTTGAACTGTAACAGACATTCTGGAACATGACCATAAGTTAAACATACCATAAATATCCTTTACATAGCTTACAAATAGGCTTTAACGGGTTCGGTGTGCTAAAATAAACTTTTGGGTCATTCAGGGACTAAAAGCATCAAAAAATGCACAAGTTTGCACTTTCGCGCATAACTTACGTTCTGAATACATCCGGACATCCAAAAATTTATGTAAGCACTAAAATATTTTATTTTAGTTTTTGGCATGAGAAAAATCCATTCGTCACGCCATTTGGATCGTTTTTCGCGCTTATGCGCATTCCGTCGTAATTAAGCGAACATCGCGATCGTACGACCAAACGAACCAACATCCGGCATATTTTTGAGCATTTTTCATGTCCACAATGTTTAGGAATCATTTTAGGGCCTTAACGTTGGCTTAACGGGCCTTAAACATGTCAGAAATGGCTTAAACACATAACAGGGACGGAAACTGCAACTTTTGAAACCTGTTTTTGATCTGTGCTGCCCAGGCGGGCCGCGTAAGGATTGACTGTCCCTTACGCGGGCCACGAGGCCCTCCCAGACCAGATTCAATGTTAACAGCCCTTCAAACCCCCAAAGGCCAATGCCACTTGTCAATCTCTGGTGGTGGGGGCAAAATGAGTTACCATAACATTCCAACACATGTACGGATGAGATTCGATCACGTTATTCAAGAAACGATCTTAACAGTTCGAAGAATCCTATAAATACCCACCACATTTTCACCTCATTCCTCACAAATCTGATCAAAAGTGCTCTAAGTTGAAGCTCTTGCTTCATACCCGAGTTATTTGGATCGAGATTACCTTGCGAGGACCCTTTGTAAGTGTTCCTTCGTTCTTTTATGCGTTTTAGCGTTAAAAGTCTAACTTTGTTTGACTTTCTGCATTGACCAGTTTATGGTCAATGCGAAGTTCGTTTGAACTTCATAACGTGAGCGTAATCACGATGGTTATAGTCCCTAGTGACTATACCTACTGATTACCACGTTATCTAGGCTTAGTGACGAGTCGTAGTTTCGGCCAAAATGCGTGTTATTGCGTATTT
This sequence comes from Helianthus tuberosus, assembly GCA_030545235.1. Taxonomy (NCBI): domain Eukaryota; kingdom Viridiplantae; phylum Streptophyta; class Magnoliopsida; order Asterales; family Asteraceae; genus Helianthus; species Helianthus tuberosus. The sequence continues at coordinate 27,021 of JARYGA010023117.1, read as the reverse complement.
TGTAACCAAACTACTCTTATGTATCAAAACCTTTTGTTTTGATACCAAACCTGTTTTCTAAACTTAGTTAAGCATGTTTTAACATGCTTAGCTTGTCACTTTTAGTTTAGTGCTTATATAGGGTCGTAAGGTAAGCGATCTAAACAATCACTTATACTTTCGAACCCGACCCGTTTGGTCGATCATTAGGATCCGACCAACCACATTAGGTGACCATAGTATATAGGGAATAACCTTCCGAGGTTATGCCTTATGGTCGCTTCGTTTAAGTAGTTGTATGATAGGTAGTTTATATGCCTTAGGTAAATTACCAAAATACCCTTTTTACGCCAAAATTTATTTTAAGCATATGTAACATAACTTTTGGTATCTAAACTGATTTGGTAACAATATTAGACATGTTAAGGCATATTTTACTTATCATAGGGCTAGTTAGGCGTTCCAAACGCGTTTTACACGAACGACGCGTTAAAGTAGCATAAGCTACCTAAACGGGTCGTAAGCACTTAGGTTAGGTTTCATTTTTAGTATGTGGGCTTTGTTAAACCATATCATATGAATTCCAATACTCATTTGGTTTACGAAACCTCATACTATCCAATCATCCGATTATAGGTCCGGTTTATTAATGTAGTTACCTATATTAGGTGCCGTTTGATACCCGTGATCTCTAGCATTGTTTGGTTGTTACTCAAGGACTACTAAGCAATCTCAAGTGAGTACATAGACCCCTCTTTTACTGTTTTCCAAACGTTTTGGGGTGGAACACATGTGCCTACTTGTTACTTTCATGCTTTCCTGTTTTCACATCATATACTTGCTATGTTCATTAGTACATTTATAGTACATGATTTTATTGTGTTTTATGCTATGTATGCCCATTGTGTGCGTACTTAGTACATTATTTTACATTACATTTTATGCTATGTATACCCATTGTGTGCGTACTTAGTACATTATTTTACATTACATTTTACGCTATGTATGCCCATTGTGTGCGTACTTATTACATTATTTTACATTACATTTTATGCTATGTATGCCCATTGTGTGCGTACTTAGTACATTACTTTACATTACATTTTATGCTATGTATGCCCATTGTGTGCGTACTTAGTACATTATTTTACATTACATTTTATGCTATGTATGCCCATTGTGTGCGTACTTAGTCCATTATTTTACATTACATTTTATGCTATGTATGCCCATTGTGTGCGTACTTAGTACATTATTTTACATTACATTCTATGCTATGTATGCCCATTGTGTGCATACTTAGTACATTTATTATTCATCACATGCTTACATTTTGGTATGACATTTGGTTTGTTTAAATGAGACAATGTACATTCATTAACACCGATCATGCAGCTCGGTAGTAGGTAGTGGTACCATAGGACTTGACAAATCCCATTCCTGTAATCTCGGGTTTGTTTGGATGGAAGGAATGACCAAATCCGAATACATTTTTTGATAACCTTTACTAAAAGGGTTATCCGACTGTCGCAAGGCTTGGATGTATGAATTTTCACAATACCGCATAGATGTTTATATCAGTATAGCATGCATTTTATTACACAAAACATAACTTTGATTTAAACCATGTTTTACTTCAATACCTTGTTTTTGTGCATTTTACATATGGTTTAGTTGATATATTTCACTTACCATACATAAACATTTTGACATTTACATACACAATTCATGATTTACATTAGACATAGACATTAGACATGGTTTTCAAATAAACATTTTGACATTTGATTATACATAAACATTTTACTTTGTTGGTTTGGTTTGAGTAAGTGATTTAGGTAACGAAGCGTGTGTAATATGATACAAGCATTGGTGGATACGCCGCTGGTACTTCCTATATATAAGTGTTTGTATGGTATTACATATCGTAGCGTTATTTGAATCATTTCAATTTGAGACATATAACATTTTATACAAATAACATACTTTTCACAAGACATTGTTTTACAAACAACTTATCTTATACAAACTCATTTTACTTGGTTATTCATTTAACCATACATTATTCTCTTATTTATAGATATCATCTGAACTTATTGTTTTTCAAACGATTTACAAAACAAATCAATTTACAAGGTTCATGACTGACTTTTGCTAAACAACTTTTTTTTTTCCAAACTTACAAGTCATGAATCCTATTTTCACAAAACCTATGTATCTCACAGACATTTTTATGCTGACGTACCTATTTTCACATGTGTTTCAGGATATGATGCATAGGATTTATCAAGATATACTTAGGCGGACTTGGGCCTTAGTGACAATAAAAGATGCAAGACTAGTCCATTTATGTTATGTTTCTTTGATTGTCAAGACATTGTAACTCTTTTAATCAATAAAACAATAGTTCAATTTCCATGTGTTATGAAACAATGATTCTGTTACAACACTCCCCGACGTTTCCGCCACGTTTTGTTATTTTACGTGGTCGGGGTGTGACAGAAAAGTTGGTATCAGAGCCCATGGTTATAGGGAATTAGGTTATTAGTAATGCTTTGACCTAGTCTATAACCTTCCTAGGACCCTAACGCGAGTTTACTTGCGTTTAGTCATAAAACAATACTGTCACCTATCCTTAGGCGACAACCACACCAAGAACATAAATTTCAAAACCGCTTTGAAAACTAATCGTCTGTTCTAGTATGATTGATTACTAGGTTTTGAACCCTCTATTGTAAGGTTTTGAACCCTCTGTTATAAGGTTTTGAACCCCCTTTAAATTCAAAATCTCGTCAAAGTTTGGGTCTTATAATGTGAACACGTGCAAACTGGAAGAGTGAATGCCTGTACCCTGAGTTTCTGTCGAAGGCTAGAGTGTTCGTACAAATCCGCAGTATCGGACGAGTCACTCTTACCTAGGAACTCTTGGGGTGAGTGTTCACTTATAGACGAGCATGTCTTCAGTGATACATTAATATGATCCGTTTACTTTGATTTGTCACCTTCTCATCTGTTTGCCTTAGGTAACAAACAAATGATCGCAAATTCTTATGCATTGTCATTCTGTTTTGATTATCCGATAACCTTTCACCTGTTTCTACCTATGTCTTTCATTTCCTTCTAGAATGTCTCTTCCTCTCAGCAACGGTCAAATGTCCGAGCAAACAGCCAAATTTGCCCAGCAAATAGGGGAAGTGATTCTGAAGACTGTGGATTTAGGCATTGCCATGTCTCGTCTCAACAATGAAGCCACTCAAGAATCACCAAAGGAAGCAGAAGCCAAGCCTTCATCTAAACCAAAGAAACGAAAAGCTTCAAAGAATCCCGCAGCGGTGGCACCAAAACAGGCAAGACCTAGCCAAGTGACAGCACTACCAGCCAGGAAGCCATACAACGGAACTGCACCCTTGTGCAACCAATGTAGCCTTCATCACCAGGCTAGCGTGAAGTGCCGCAAATGCCAAATTTGTGGACTTATAGGTCATACGGCAAGGGTTTGCCCAACTACAGCAGTACCAAATCAAACAGGACCCATCCAGGTGGCAACACCACCTGCTAAGAAGCAATACAAGGGAACGGCACCAATATGCGACAAATGTAATGGGCGTCACCAAGCTCACTTATAGTGTCGTCTGTGTGTATCATGTGGGCGAGTTGGTCACCTGGCAAGTGCTTGTCGATATAACCCGAACCAAGGTGGTCCAAATCAACCATAAGCCGACTCTGCTCAAGCTCGTTTCTCACCAGGGTCTTGCTACGACTGTGGCGACATGGGCCATTTCCTAAGGGATTGCCCAAAGCTTGCTAATGCAAATCCAACCCACGGATGAGCAGTTGGCTGACTAGAAGATGTTGCTGTCTTATGCTTTTGTTTCTTCTATTTCTTGTAATGTGAAACAATCTGTTTTTATTATAAATAAATTGTTGTTCACAATTCTGATATACAAATGTAGTTACATGAGTAAATGGAAATTCTCTATGATACCTGTATTAAGGAACTATGTTCCTTACAAACTACTCTTGTGATTCTCTTTTTCAAATGATCGCTCATGATTCCCTCGAAAATTTTAAGTACTCGTTTCACTCTAAGAAACAAAGTACAGATAATAAAGTGACATTATGAGTAATCATGCTTCTGCACATCTGTGCCTTTGAATCCTTGGTTAGATAACTAAGGGTATTTTCAAATCTCATACCCATTACATTTTGATTTTTCAACATACATAGTAAGAGTATTTCAAAAACAATCTTCATGATCTCAAAACATTTCATATAGTTTGAAAACAATTTTTTTTAAATGCATTGTCAATGTTATTTCAAAAACATTGGCTATGCTTTCAAAAACAACCTTCATAATTTCAAAATGTTTCATATAGTCTGAAAACAATATTAACACAATACATTTTATTATCAAGTGCATGATTTCGAAAAGCATCATTCATGTTTTCAAAAACCTTATACATAATTTCAAAATTCATCCCGCATGATTTAAAAACAATTTTTTTTTATAAATATATACCAACCTAATACACCTACTTTATGATTTCAAAGGTATTATATATAAGGTTTCAAAAACATTGAACACATTTTTTAGAACCCCATACATAGTTTTCAAAAATATTTTCTTCATACATTGACTTAACTTTCAAATTTCGCTTCATATGTCGCCTTGGCATATCTAGCGTCTCAACTTCATAAGCATTTTTTCTTCATGTTTTGACATAAACACATCCAGTGCAAGGTTTCAAAACATCTTCAACTTCTAAAATCCATATGGGATCTTTTTATCTTCACATTTAGACCCTTGTGGATGATTATCATTCAAATCAGAGTCCTTAATTGGATTCCTTATGTACCTAAATTCGAACATTTCGGTTCCTTATAATCGAAATCAAAATTTTCTTTTAAAAATATTTCTATCTTTATAGTTAGATACTTGATAATGTTTAAAGTACCAAATGAAATCCACGAGATGGCTTCCTAGTGTGCATTAAATACATGTGCTCTGTTAGCAAAACAAATTAACAAATTAAAGATCTAGATAAACAATCTTTGTGGTTATATGACTATGTGTTTATGCATCTTGTGTTTTCTTTTATGCATTTTGTGTTTTTGTATACTCTGGATATTCGTTATCCAAATCCTCGTAGAATCTTTCATATCTTCATATGATGGATTCGTAGTAGGATATTCAAAAGGGTACTGCCTTAAATCCTTAATGGGCTTCTATATAATAGTTATGACCCTTGGATTATATAGTACCACTCCATGATTCATAAGAGACCTTTTAGGGGTCTAGTAAAAAAGATTGATTCAAAAATCTGGTTAAGAATGACATGTGATGATATAAGCTGAAAAGACTCCTTGGTTGTCTATTAAAATCATTTATTGATTTAACAAAAGGGACCATATGGTGGTCTAGTCACACTCATCACAGGTTTGTTCATTTGGTTTTCCCCTACACATTATAAAATAGACTGTGTGAACTATGCAAGGAATTGTCTAATTATGGACGCGCACATAATTATAAAATTCAGTGCACAGAAACCCAGTAAAACTTATTATGTGTAAGAACCGATAGCGACCACAATAACAAAATGTAAACGATGTAATGGAGGTACGGTGCACGCACCAATAACACTTAATAGACTATTATATAAGTGTCCCTCCTACATTGTAAGCATGATGTTATTTAAAGTTACTAGAAGTTCAAGAACTCTAACCAGTGTTGTTCAATCTTTTCAACTTCATTTTTTAAGCTCTCACAAGTTTCCTCTAAATAAATTTCGGGATGAAATTTCCTGAAGTAGGGGAGACTGTGACACCTGGGTCACTGCGACCATCAAAAAAATACCAAACCAATGAAATATTGTATTTCATACTTGGGATTTGTACAAATATGTGTATCATTTGCACATATCAATTCTTGTTCGATTTCAAGCTTTAAATCGCTTTCTGGAGGGTTATACGCGTACTGATGCGTAAATATAACCAGTTTAATGCAACAAACACTCCAGAATAGTGAAATAGGCTTAACATACCTTAAATAACCTTTACATAACTTAGAAATAAGTTTTGAAGGCTTTGGTATGGCAAAATCAAGTTAATTCGCTTACAGGGACTAAATTTGACAAACTGCTAAAGTATGCCAATTTGAACTGTAACAGACATTCCGGAACATGACCATAAGTTAAACATACCATAAATATCCTTTACATAGCTTAGAAATAGGCTTTAACGGGTTCGGTGTGCTAAAATAAACTTTTGGGTCATTCAGGGACTAAAAGCATCAAAAAGTGCACAAGTTTGCACTTTCGCGCATAACTTACGTTCTGAATACATCCGGACATCCAAAAATTTATGTAAGCACTAAAATATTTTATTTTAGTGTTTGGCATGAGAAAAATCCATTCGTCACGCCATTTTGGATCGTTTTTTGCGCTTATGCGCATTCCGTCGTAATTAAGCGAACATCGCGATCGTACGACCAAACGAACCAACATCCTGCATATTTTTGAGCATTTTTCATGTCCACAATGTTTAGGCATCATTTTAGGGCCTTAACTTTGGCTTAACGGGCCTTAAACATGTCGGAAATGGCTTAAACACATAACAGGGACTGAAACTGCAACTTTTGAGACCTGTTTCTGATCTGTGCAGCCCAGGGGGGCCGCGTAAGGATTGACTGTCCCTTACGCGGGCCGCGAGGCCCTCCCAGACCAGATTCAATGTTTTAAACAGCTGTTAACAGCCCTTCAAACCCCCAAAGGCCAATGCCACTTGTCAATCTCTGGTGGTGGGGGCAAAATGAGTTACCATAACATTCCAACACATGTACGGATGAGATTCGATCACGTTATTCAAGAAACGATCTTAAGGGTTCGAAGAATCCTATAAATACCCACCACATTTTCACCTCATTCCTCACAAATCTGATCAAAAGTGCTCTAAGTTGAAGCTCTTGCTTCATACCCGAGTTATTTGGATCGAGATTACCTTGCGAGGACCCTTTGTAAGTGTTCCTTCGTTCTTTTATGCGTTTTAGCGTTAAAAGTCTAACTTTGTTTGACTTTATGCATTGACCATTTTATGGTCAATGCGAAGTTCGTTTGAACTTCATAACGTGAGCGTAATCATGATGGTTATAGTCCCTAGTGACTATACCTACTGATTACCACGTTATCTAGGCTCAGTGACGAGTCGTAGTTTCGGCCAAAATGCGTGTTATTGCGTATTTTGTAACCAAACTTCTCTTAGGTATCAAAACCGTTTGTTTTGATACCAAACCTGTTTTCTAAACTTAGTTAAGCATGTTTTAACATGCTTAGCTCGTCACTTTTAGTTTAGTGCTTATATAGGGTCGTAAGGTAAGCCATCTAAACAATCGCTTATACTTTCGAACCCGACCCGTTTGGTCGATCATTAGGATCCGACCAAGCACATTAGGAGACCATAGCATATAGGGAATAACCTTCCGAGGTTATGCCTTATGGTCGCTTCGTTTAAGTAGTTGTATGATAGGTAGTTTATATGCCTTAGGTAAATTACCAAAATACCCTTTTTACGTCAAAATTCATTTTAAGCATATGTAACATAACTTTTGGTATCTAAACTAATTTGGTAACAATATTAGACATGTTAAGGCGTATTTTACTTATCAATTACCAAAATACCCTTTTTACGTCAAAATTCATTTTAAGCATATGTAACATAACTTTTGGTATCTAAACTAATTTGGTAAAAATATTAGACATGTTAAGGCGTATTTTACTTATCATAGGGCTAGTTAGGCGTTCCAAACACGTTTTATGCGAACGACGCGTTAAAGTAGCATAAGCTACCTAAACGGGTCGTAATGGGTCGTAAGCACTTAGGTTAGGTTTCATTTTTAGTATGTGGGCTTTATTAAACCATATCATATGAGTTCCAATACTCATTTGGTTTACGAAACCTCATACTATCCAGTCCTCCGATTATAGGTCCGGTTTATTAATGTAGTTACCTATATTAGGTGTCGTTTGATACCCGTGATCTCTAGCATTGTTTGGTTGTTACTCAAGGACTACTAAGCAATCTCAAGTGAGTACATAGACCCCTCTTTTACTGTTTTTCAAACGTTTTGGGGTGGAACACATGTGTCTACTTGTTACTTTCATGCTTTCCTGTTTTCACATCATATACTTGCTATGTTCATTAGTACATTTATAGTACATGATTTTATTGTGTTTTATGCTATGTATGCCCATTGTGTGCGTACTTAGTACATTATTTTACACTACATTTTATGCTATGTATACCCATTGTGTGCGTACTTAGTACATTATTTTACATTACATTTTATGCTAGGTATTACATATCGTAGCGTTATTTGAATCATTTCAATTTGAGACATATAACATCTTATACAAATAACATACTTTTCACAAGACATTGTTTTACAAACAACTTATCTTATACAAACTCATTTTACTTGGTTATTCATTTAACCATACATTATTCTCTTATTTATACATATCATCTGAACTTATTGTTTTTCAAACGATTTACAAAACAAATCAATTTACAAGGTTCATGACTGACTTTTGGTAAACAACTTTTTTTTTTTTTCTAAACTTACAAGTCATGAATCCTATTTTCACAAAACCTATGTATCTCACAGGCATTTTTATGCTGACGTACCTATTTTCACATGTGTTTCAGGATATGATGCATCGGATTTATCAAGATACACTTAGGCGGACTTGGGCCTTAGTGACAATAAAAGATGCAAGACTAGTGATTTATGTTATGTTTCTTTGATTGTCAAGACATTGTAACTCTTTTAATCAATAAAACAATATTTCAATTTCCATGTGTTATGAAACAATGATTCTGTTACAACACTCCCCGACGTTTCCGCCACGTTTTGTTGTTTTACGTGGTCGGGGTGTGACAATTACGCTCACGTTATGAAGTTCCAATGAACTTCATGTTGACCATAAACTGGTCAATGCAGAAAGTCAAACATAGTTTGACTTTCACGCTAAAAACGCGTAAAAGAACGAAAGAGGACTTACAAAAGGTCTAAGAATGGAAGTTTGATCAGCAAATTCTCAGGTATGAAGTGCAAGGACTTCAACTTAGAGAATATGAGCTGATCAAGGTGTGAGTTGGGAGAAAAAGGGTGGGGGTATTTATAGTTTTCGTACAACCGTTAAGATCGTTCATCGAAAACCGAGCTTCGATCATGGCCGTACACATCATGCCCACTGATTTGTGAAACCACGAGCACCCAAAATAGCCCCTAGTATTGCCCAAAACCATTTGCAATAGAGGGAAACAGCTGGAACAAGCTGGAAAACAATTCTGCTGATCTGGGGGGGGGGGTCCTTACAAACCGTATGGCTTTGTGCTTACGGTCCATAAGCCTTGTGCAGGGCAGCAAGTTTCAAAAATGGCAGATTTACTCCGTGAAGCCCCAAACTTGGTTTTTGATGCATATTTGGCATGTTTAAGCCCCGTTAACCCCATTTCAAAGCTCTAAAATGAAGTTAAAGTATAGGGAACTTGAAACATGTTAAAAAATATCTCGGATGTCGGTTCGTTTGGCCGTAGGATTGCGTTGATCGGTTAATTACGACGGAAGTCGTAACGGACGCGAAAACGACCCAAATTACGCGACGAATGGAATTTTATCAAGAAAATCACTAAAATAAAGTATTTTAATGATTACATAAATTTTTGGATGTCCAGATGTATTCAGAACGTAAGTTATGCGTGAAAATGCAAACTTGTGCACTTTTTGACGCTTTTAGTCCCTGAATGATCTAAAAGTTTATTTTAGCACACCGAACCCTTCAAAGCCTATTTCTAAGCTATGTAAAGGATATTTAGGGTGTGTTTAACTTATGATCAAGTTCCGGAGAGTCCGTTAGAGTATGAATCGACATACTTTCGCAGTTTGTCAAAATTAGTCCCTGTAAGCGAATAAACTTGATTTCGGTACACCAAACCTTCCAAAAATTATTTCTAAGTTAGGTAAGGGTTATTTAAGGTATGTTAAGCCCATGTCACTATTCTGGAGTGTTTGTTGCATTAAACTAATTATATTTACGCATCAGTGCGCATATAACCTTCCAGAAAGCGATTTAAAGCCCGAAATCGAACAAGAATTGATATGTGCAAACGATACACATATTTATACAAATCCCAAGTGTGAAATATAATATTTCATGGATTTGGTATTTGTTTGATGGTTGAAGTGATGCAGGTGTCACACCCTAACACAAGTTTACTTGTGTTTAGATTTTAAAACAATACCGTCACCTATCCTTAGGTGATAACCACAACGAGAACACAATAACAAATACGCTTTGAAAATTAATCATCAGTTCTTGGATGATTGATTATAAGGTTTTGAACCCTTTGAGTTTTCAAAATCTCGTCAAAGTTTGGGTCTTATAATGTGAACACGTGCAAACTAGAAGGGTGAATGCCTGTACCCTGAGTTTTCTGTCTAAGGCTAGAGTGTTCGTACAAATCCGCAGTATCAGACCAGTCACTCTTACCTGGGAACTCTTGGGGTGAGTGTTCACTTATAGGCGAGCATGTCTTCAGTGATACATTATATTGACCCATTTACTTTGATTAGTCACTGCGTGTCGTTTGTTTGTTCGAGATAACAAACGAATGATCACCTTCCTTGTGTTTTGTCAATGTTTTCAATACCTCTTTTGTTTTGTGTTCCCAAAGTGTCGACCTCACTCGTTTCTCATGTTTCCTTGTTCTTTTTAGACAATGCCTCCTCAACGTGATGCACAACCTCCAACCAACGAAGAAGTCGCAGCCCTTGTCGCTCAACAAATGGCTGCAGTGCTTCCAAACGTAGTAACCTAGATCCATCAGTTATAAAACAACAATAATAACAATAATGCACAATGTAGTTTCAAGAACTTCAATTCGGCTAAACCATTGAAGTTTTCTGGGTCTCAAGGAGCAACCGCGCTCCTGCAATGGTTCGAAAGTTTGGAGAGCACGTTCAGACATGTGCAATGTCCGAATGAGCGTAAGGTTGAATTTTCATCCAGTGTGTTCGAGAAGCGTGCTCTTACATGGTGGAACGGTGTGATGTGTGATAGGGGTGCCGATGTGGCGATGGCACAAACTTGGGAAGAGCTCCGAGCTCTCATGATGAGAGAGTTCTGTCCCCGTCATGAGATTCGAGCTTTGGAATGAGAATTCGATGATTTGAAACAAGATGGGGGAGAACACCGTGCGTATACGGATCGTTATGAGGAGCTAAGTTTGTTGTGTCCTACTATGGTTACCCCGTTGGAGAAAGCAATAGAGAGGTATATCGATGGTTTACCCGATTCTGTGCAAGACATTGTGACTGGCAGTAATCCTACTACTGTCTGCCAAGCAATTGAATTGGCTGCTACTCTGACCGAGTCTCAGGTCAGAAAAGGTAAACTGACCCACAAGGGTGATAAGAAGAAGTCAGCCAATTCTACTTAAGACAAGGGTAAGGGTAAGAAGAAGGGTGAGTCTTCTAAAAAGTTGAGGAAGCGCAAGGCTTCCCAGAACTTTGCAGTCACTGCACAGAACCCTCAGAACCCACCAGCCCTACCTCCTGCGAAGAAGCAATATGCTGGTATCGCACCTCACTGTGCTCGATGCAACGGTCATCATGTTGCCCAACAGGCCTGTAAACAGTGCACTATGTGTGGTAAACTTGGGCATCTGGCCAACATTTGTCGTTTGAGCCAGAATTAGGTTGCTCAAATTCTAGCACAAGCTCAAGGGAATGCTGCGAGATTCCCACCTGGTTCGTGTTACAATTGTGGTGAAATGGGTGATTTCCGCAATAACTGCCCGAGGTTGGTAAATGCGAATGTCAACCCGAATGCCAACGCGAATGCAAATGTGAATCCCGCTCGTGGACAAGCATTCAATCTGAACGCAAACGAGGCTCGAGCTGACAACGAGGTTGTTAACGGTACGTTTCTTGTTAACAATCAACTTGCATCTGTTCTTTTCGATTCTGGTGCCGATAGGAGTTTTGTTTCGTTATCTTTTGAGCCTTTACTTGCGATACCTAGAACTAAACTGAGGAAACCCTTATCTGTCGAAGTTGCTACTGGTAAACCACTCGTACTTGATTCTGTTCTTCGTGATTGTCAGTTGAACCTTGATAACCATCTTTTTCCTATTGACGTCACACCGATGTAACTTGGGAGTTTCGACATTATCGTGGGGATGGATTGGTTAACCAAACATCATGCTGAGGTGGTTTGCTTCGATAAGATTGTTCGTATTCCTCTTTCGTCTGGCGATGTCCTAGAGGTTAGTGGCGAGAAACCTTCAGTTGGTTTGAAACTCATGTCGTGTACAAAAGCCCAAAGCTATTTACGAAAAGGATATGTTGCTTTTCAGGCACATGTCACCGAGGAGAAAGGCAAGAACAAGAGTATTCAGGATATTCCGATTGTTAGGGATTATCCAGAGGTGTTTCCTGATGAACTGCCTGGTTTGCCTCCAGTTCGTCAAGTCGAGTTTCATATTGACCTTGCACCCCATGCTAACCCGATTGCGAAAGCACCTTATCGTCTTGCACCGTCTGAGATGCAAGAGTTATCGAAACAGCTTCAAGAGTTATCTGATAAAGGATTCATCCGACCGAGCTTTTCGCCCTGTGGTGCTCCTGTCCTCTTTGTGAAAAAGAAAGATGGATCTTTTCGAATGTGTATCAATTATCGTGAGCTTAATAAGCTTACCATCAAGAATCGATATCCCCTACCTCGAATCGATGATCTCTTTGATCAGCTGCAAGGTGCTACATGCTTTTCCAAGATCGATCTGCGTTCTGGGTATCATCAACTTCGTCTACTCAAAGAAGATATTCCCAAAACTGCTTTCCGCACGATATATGGGCACTACGAGTTCACTGTCATGCCTTTTGGTTTGACGAATGCCCCAGATATCTTCATGGACTTAATGAATAGGGTATGTAAACCTTATTTAGACAAGTTCATCATTGTGTTCATCGCCGATATTCTCATTTATTCAAAGTCTCGAGCCAATCACGAGCAACACCTTTGTTTGACACTAGAACTCCTGAAGAAGGAACAACTTTTTACTAAATTCTCTAAGTGTGAATTTTGGCTTAAAGAAGTTCAGTTTTTGGGTCATATAGTCAACGAGCAGGGTATTCATGTGGATCCATCTAAAATTGCAGCAATTAAGGATTTAAATACACCTACGACACCCACAGAGATTCGATCTTTTCTGGGTCTTGCTGGATATTATCGACGGTTTATTTCGAACTTCTCGAAGACCGTGGTTCCACTCACTACTTTGACTCAGAAGAATAAGCCTTTTGAGTGGGGACCCAAACAAGAAGAAGCGTTTCAAACGCTGAAACAGAAGCTCTGTGATGCTCCTGTTCTATCTTTGCCCGAGGGAAGCGATGATTTCGTTGTCTACTGTGATGCGTCCAACTTAGGCCTTGGTTGTGTTCTCATGCAACGAGGCAAAGTTATAGCATATGCGTCTAGACAATTGAAAGTTCATGAGAAGAACTACACAACTCATGATCTTGAGTTAGGAGCTGTAGTTTTTGCCCTAAAAATCTGGAGACACTATCTTTATGGCACAAAGTGTGTGGTTTTCACAAACCACAAAAGTCTCCAACACATTCTTAATTAGAAGGAGTTGAACATGAGGCAACGACGATGGGTTGAGCTCTTGAGCGACTACGATTGCGAGATTCGTTACCATCCTGGAAAGGCGAATGTCATTGCCAATGCGCTTAGTCGAAAGGAGCGAGTCAAGCTTCATTCTGTTCGAACTCTATCTGATATTCAAACTCATGTTCTTCAAGCTCAACAATTTTGTGCCTCACAAAATTTGATGGGTAAGGAATTACCACGTCAACTTGTGCTTAAACTCGAAGCGAAGGACGATGGGTTACTCTATTTCAAGGATCGTTTGTGGATTCCGAAACAAGACGATCTTCGCACTTTAGTAATGGACGAATCTCATAAGTCTCAAAATTCTATCCATCCTGGTGCTGATAAAATGTACAAGGATTTCGTACTCAGTATTGGTGGCCTGATATGAAGAAGGATATTGCCTTGTATGTATCGAAATGCCTAGCTTATCTCAAAGTCAAGGCTGAACATCAACGACCGTCTGGTTTTTTGTACAACCAGAGATACCGGTATGGAAGTGGGAGAATATTGCGATGGATCTCTTCACTAAGTTACAGCGTACATCAAAAGGTCATGATGCTATTTGGGTTGTCATCGATCGATTAAAGAAGTCAACTCATTTTATTCCGATTCGCGAGGATCTATCTGCTGATAAACTTGCAAAGATTTATGTTGATGAGATAGTATCTCGACATGGTGTTCCTTTGGACATCATATCCGATCGTGATGCTCGATTTTCATCTCATTTTTGGAAGACCATGCAATCTGCTATGGGAACCCAACTAAATCTAAGCACTGCTTATCATCCCCAAACAGATGGACAATCTGAGAGGACGATTCAAACTTTGGAGGATATGCTTAGAGCATGCGTGATAGACTTTGGTCGTAATTGGGACTCTCATCTTCCATTGATCGAGTTCTCTTACAACAATAGTTATCATGCTAGCATCAATATGGCACCATTTGAAGCTTTATACTGTCGAAAGTGTCGTCCACCTGTCTGTTGGAATGAGATCGGTGAAGCTTAGCTTACTGGACCTGAGCTCATTCTGGAAACAACAGATAAAATCAAGAAAATTCGCGATAATCTTGTGACAGCTAGAAGCCGTCAAAAGAGTTATGCGGATGTGCGACGTAAGCCTTTGGAGTTTGAAGTCGGAGACCATGTCCTACTCAAGGTGTCACCTTGGAAGGGAGTGGTGACATTTGGAAAGAGAGGAAAACTTGCACCACGATATGTTGGACCATTTAAGATTGTCGAAAGAATTGGAAAGGTTGCCTATCGACTAGAGCTACCTCCAGAGCTTGGAAATATTCATCCGACTTTCCACATGTCCAATTTGCAAAAGTGTTTAGCTGACGCTGATCATCACATTCCACTCGACGAAATTCAAGTTGATGTAACGATGCACATTGTCGAGAAACCTGTTGAGATAATGGACCGTGCAGTCAAACAGTTGAAGAACAAACGGATTCGATTGGTCAAGATCCGCTGGGAATCCAAACATGGCCCAGAGTTTACTTGGGAACGTGAGGACCAAATGAAGGCGAAATATCCGCAATTGTTCTCACAAGTTTCCTCTAGTTAAAAATTTCGGGACGAAATTTCCTAAAGTAGGGGAGACTGTGACAACTGTGTTCTGTAATCGATGTATAATGTAAAACAATGTTAATTATCAGTAAAACAATGTGTTTTGGTGTTATTATGTGTATATTTGTGTTTGGTGATTTTTCGATTTGATTCGATTCTAATTTCAAGTTTTAAATCGCTTTCTGGAAAGTTATACGCAAACTGGTGCGTAAACGCAGTCAGTTTAACATGACAAACACTCCGAAATAGTGAAATAGGCTTAACATACCTTAAATAACCCTCACATAACTTAGAAATAAGTTTTGGATGGTTTGGTGTGTTGAAAACAAGTTTGTTCGATCGCAGGGACTATTTGTGTCAAACTGTGAAACTATACCGATTTGTATGGTAACGAACATTCTGAAACTTGATCATAAGTTAAACATACCCTAAATATCCTTTACATAGCTTAGAAATAGGCTTTGAGGGGTTCGGTATGCTAAAATAAACTTATTTGATCAATAGGGACTAAAAGCATCAAAAAGTGCATAAGTTTGCACTTTCGCGCATATCTTACATTCTGAACATATCCGGACACCCAAAAATTTATGTAATTATTAAAATATTTTATTTTAGTGATTGGCCTGATAAAATTCCATTCGTCGCTTAATTTGGATCGATTGTGCGTTCGTTACGACTTCCGTCGTAATTAACCGAATAACGCAACCGTACGACCAAACGAACCGACATCCGAGATGTTTTTGAGCATATTTTAAGTTCCCTATACTTTAACTTCATTTTAGAGCTTTGAAATGGGGTTAACGGGGCTTAAAAGTGTCAAAAATGCATCAAAACACAAGTTTTTCAAGTTCAGCGACCAAATGTGACAATCTGCCAAACTTGCTTAGGCGCCCCGCGTAAGATATTGTCTGGGTCTACGTGGCCCGTGACAGCCTGCCAGTACAGAAACAATGAATCTGGACTTTGGGCTTGTTTTTTATGGTTTTAATGGCTGATTTGGGATACCATCTGCTTGTTTTGATGGTTTAACATATCCCCCCGGTTTAGTAAAACCATTAGCCCACATGGATGGCCAAGATTGTTCCCTCTTTAGCAAGGAATGATCTTAACGGTTTATTGAAAACTATATATAGCCATTCCCTCTTTCATTTTTCTGCACCCTTGATCAGTTTAATGCTCTAAGATGAAGCCTTTGCTTCATACCTGAGTATTATAGATCAAGTTCTCCCTAGCTTGGACCCTTTGTAAGCTTCTTTCGTTCTTTTATCGCTTTTCAAGCGTGAAAGTCAAACAGTGTTTAACTTTCTGCTTTGACCAGTCTTTGGTCAACACAAAGTTCTTTTGAACTTTGCAACGTGAGCGTAATCACGATGGTTATAGTCCCTTGTGACTATACCTACTGATTACCACGTTGACTAGGCGTAGTGACGAGTCGTAGTTTCGGTCAAAATGCGCATTTATGCGTATTTTGCAACCAAACTACTCTTGGGTATCAAAACACTTTGTTTTGATATCAAAACTTGTTTTCTAACTTAGTTAAACATGTTCCAACATGTTTAGCTCGTCACTTTTAGTTTAGTGCTTGTTTAGAGTCGTAAGTCAAGCGGTCTAAACCACCGCTTAGACTTTCGAACTCGACCCGTTTGGTCGATCATTAGGATCCGACCAAGCATGTTTTGTGACCATAGTTGTATAGGGAATAACCTTCCGAGGTTATACCTTATGGTCACATAGTTTAAGTAGTTGTATGATAGGTAGTTTATATGCCTTAGGAAAATGACCAAAATGCCCTTTTTCATGCATAATTGGATTTTAAGCATATGTAACTTAACTTTTGTCACCTAAACTGATTATGCAACATTTTTAAACATGTTTAGGCATATAATACTTGTCATAGGACTAGTTAGACATCTCGAACGCGTTTTACGCGAATGACGCGTTAAAGTAGCGTAAGCTACCTAAACGGGTCGTAACGGGTCGAAAGCACTTAGGATAGGTTCTGATTTTGAATGTAGGCTTTGTTAAACCATATCACATGAGTTCCAGTACTCATTTGGATTTCAAGACCTCATTCTACCAGATCTTCCGATTTAGGTGTCGATTATTTATCTAGTGATTCGATTACTAGGTACTGCTTGAATTACCTTGGTTTTCCTGAGCTTGTTGAGTTCTTTAGACTGAGGAATACTTGCACTTCAAAGTGAGTACATATTTCCCCTATTTTACTGTTTTCAATTGTTTTGGGGTGATTCATATGTGTTAAACGATTTCGATATTTTAACGATGGTTTCAAAAACGATTAACATGGTTTATATTAAACTAATAACGATTTCGATAATGTGAACGAACTTGTTGGACGTATTTACATAACGAATAACATTCATTAGCATTGATCAAGCAGATCAGTATTAGGTTATGGTACCATAGGATCTGACAAATCCCGTTATCAGACTGCACCCTTGGTTATGTGTGGGGTTGTGTGGGTAACGACCGAATCTGTGATTGTTAACTTACCCTTTGGTGGTTTGTTAATGCGAGTTTCGAGATAGTCGAGTCACGAAGGTTTGGATGTTATTAGCGAGACGACCAAAAGTAGTTTCACAATTAAAACGAAAACGATTTAGGGGCGAGTTAAACGATTTGAAACTATTTAAACGAGTTAAACGATTTGAACAAACGATTGGTTTTGGGTTGTGATTAGATAATGGGACGGATGTAGCATGATAAAAGCATGGTAGATATGCCGCTGGTACATCTTATATATAAGTGCTTTTATCATATTATATTCCGTGTCATTATTTAGTTCACTTGGGAAACGATTCTGAAATGATGTCACACAACGATGTTTTCGAAATGATATAAACCATACGAGTTTTGTAACGAGAACAATTTATGATTTGGTTTACTTAAACAAATATAAACTATAACCAACTTGATTTGAGTTGGTTAATCATGTTGCAATACACTTTTCAAAACGAGGTTTGTAACTTTTGACTCATGTAGTCTATTGAGGTACTGCAATATGTAAACGAGCCATGAATCCGACACTCTCATAAAACCTATTTTCTCGCCAGCATTTCTTTGCTGACTTTGTTTTTACATATGTTTCAGGTGGTGATGCATGATGTTGATTGCTAGGATGTATGTTCACATAGGATCTGGACGAGGCCTTAGTGACATAATAACAATGATAGACGATATGTAACTTGTTTGTTTGGTTTAAGGACAATGTAAATTATCTAATAATTAAATAAAACTAAACTTTTGTATCCATGGTTGTGAAACAATGATTCTGCCACTCCACTCCCCGACGTTTCCGCCGCGGTTTCGTTGTTTTGACGCCGTCGGGGTGTGACAGTTAGCGACCTATGTGTTTTCTTGGAAAGCTCTAGACTTCAACCAAAGAGTTTTGAGATTTAATCCTAAAATACATGAAGCCAATGATTTAAAATAAACATGGATTTTAATCATGTATGAAAACTGTAAAGAGTTTATGTGCATACGTGTTAATTTGTTTATCTATGCCTTACATGTTATTTTTTTCATTGTGAATACGCACTTACTTAGTACGGTCACATTGTGTCACAAATGTTGCACTCATATGAGATTATCGATATTCACGACTCCGAGAGCAAGCATGAATTCGAGACCTCTTCGACCTCGGTCATACTAAAGTTGCCATGCACTACCTCACAGTTTGTTGACATGGCCAGTTACCTCGTCATTTTATGTCAGCCGCACTGCTCTTGCCAGTCAGGTTGACCCACGTTACACCCATACAAATAATGGTTCGATTGACAATGGTGATTCGATT
Organism: Helianthus tuberosus; assembly: GCA_030545235.1. Taxonomy (NCBI): domain Eukaryota; kingdom Viridiplantae; phylum Streptophyta; class Magnoliopsida; order Asterales; family Asteraceae; genus Helianthus; species Helianthus tuberosus. Next base: position 7,946 of record JARYGA010023117.1, on the reverse strand, counting down.
GTTCCTCCCTCAGTCTTTGAGATTGGACAATCACCCGGTACTATGCCTATAGTCGAAGAGCTAGATAGAGGTATATCGATGATTGAAGAGTCTTTCAGAGTAGCATAGATGGTGGACGCCACTGTTGTCATGACTCGATCTTCAGAGCTATTAGTAGTCCCACCCACCGCTACTATTGATCATGCACCTGAGATCTCTCCGCCGGTCATATCAGAGTCGCCCGTTCCGCATTCTGAGACACGAGCCGCTACTACTTCTATATTGGTTTATGCTCGTCGTAGGAAGAGAACTCGACCCATTGGAGATATCGCATCGACTCTTAGAGCCGTTACCGAGTCTGTTTTGAAGAAGCATAAAGGAGTCTAGATAACCTGATACTCTCATTGTGATCATCAGATCGTAACCAGACGTGGAGACCTGGAGACAACCAAGGGCAAAGTGAAGGAATCTTAAAGGCCAGATGAATTGGCATGATGAGATTCAGGAATTAGACGATAGTGCCATGGATCAGATGCACTTGAGGATTGTGGAGCTCAAGGAGTTAGTTCGGAAACTGTTGGAGTTTCTGGGTTTTAAGTGATAGGTGTTTGTTTTGTTCTATTTCTTTTGGTAACCCAATTTCGGCTTGCACGCCAACTACATATTTTAGGAGGAAATTCAGCAAAACTTATTAATGGTGTTTGATTTATTTCACACCAAGTTTTGTTATCCCTTTACGAACTACAGATAAGTGATGTAATTTCCATGATAAAATATCAATATAATGGGTTTTTGGTTAAATTTTTCTAATTGTTATGTGACTGTGATTACATGCGCATTGTTTAATCCATCCACATTAACGATTGAATTATTTAAAATATTGTCCTACGTTGTCATTATTGTCCCAATAATAAAAACGTCAATATGCCACCAAAAGCGAGACCAATTTCCGGAAATATAACCATGGGAGACTTGAATGTCAGAGCTTATATGAATCGATTCAACGATCTAGCTAGGTTGGTTCCTCAAATGGTCACTCCTGATTGTGTTAAGCGTGAAAGGTGTATTTGGGAATTGGAGCCACAGATTCGCAGTCTGGTCGCGTCAGCGAAACCCGCTACCTAACTGGAAGCTACTTCACTAGCAAAGTCACTAATCGATGATGCTGTTCGCAAAAGTAGCTTAACAAGAAGAGTGAGACTGGGAAGTCATCAGCAGAAGCTATTGCAGACAAGAAGTTCGATTGATGGAGTGCTCTGAACTTAGATCTGGGGATTCATGGAAGCGAAAGTTTGAGGGTTCAAAGAAGGACTCTAATGAGATGTGTAGAAGAAATGTAATACTGGTAAGGCGTTTGCGGCGAACACCAGTGGTCCAAGGGAAGGATGTGAAAAAGGAATGATAAGGATGACTTGGTGAGGAGAACTCAAGGAGAGGAGCTAAGGAAATTCAGCGCATTACGGTCGATCTGGACCTACGATCTGAGAATACCATGCTAAAAGCACAATTAGATGGAGTCAAGCTCGAGGGATGCTTTGAATGAGAAGAGAAGGGACATATTAGGCGAGACTATCCTAGGATGAAGTTGTTCATGGTTGTAGTATTCGGTCATGCGAATAAAGTTTTAGTATCCACTTGTTAGCAGTAGAGCCTTGTAGTTTGAGGTAGTTGTCAGAATGTATTGGCTATCCAAGAATAAAGCGGGGACTGATTGTTAGGAGAAGCTAGTGCAAATACCTCACCCTGGTGGTGAAGCAATAGTGATTCTCGAAGAATGAACAAGTCGGAGATCGAGAGTCGATAGCATTGTGAAGATACATAAGATGTTGCGTAAGGGTTATCCTGCATTCTTGGTCAATGTAGTTGATATAAAGATCAAAGGAAGGAGGAGTGAAGAGATCCCCGTAGCTCGGGAGTATCCATAAGTTTTCCTTGAAGACTTACTTGGAATACCCCACCTCAAGATAGATCAAGTTTAAAATTGATCTTGTTCCTGGCGCAACACCTATTGCAAAATCTCCTTATAGATTAGCGCCATCGGAAGTGTAAGAACTGCCGAATCAACTTCAAGAGTTATTAGATAAAGGTTTCATTCGACCAAGATTTTCACCTTGGGGAGCACCTGTTTTATTTGTGAAGAAGAATGATGGTTCCTTCATGATGTCTATAGATTTTTAAGAACTGAACAGACTAACTATCAAATATCGGTACCTACTACCGAGGATTGATGATCTGTTTAATAAATTGCAAGGATCCACCTATTACTCGAATATTGACGTACGTTCAGGCTATCACCAGTGAAGATCGGTGATGAAGACGTTCCGAAGACTGCCTTTAGAACACGTTATGACCATTATGAGTTTTCAGTCATGCCTTTTGACTTAACTAATGTGCCTGCAGTGTTCATGGATCTCATGAACAGGGTGTGCAAACCTTACTTGGATAAATTCATGATAGTAGTCATTAACGATATATTTATCTATTCACAAACCAAAGAGGATTAGGAGCAACATCTGAAGATGATTTTGGAGCTGCTGAAGAACGGGAAGTTGTGTGCCAAGTTCTCTAAATGTGAATTTTGGATTCAAGAAGCCCATTTTCTTGAACATATTATAAAGGAGAAAGGGATACATGAGGATCCGTCTAAGATTGAAGCGATTAAGAATTTGGAAGCACCAAGGACTCCCTTAGTGGTGCGACAAACCTTAGGAATTACTGGGTACTAATGGAGATTCATAGAGAATTTCTCTAGACTAGCGCAACCATTGATGCTATTGACCCAAAAGGATTTGAAGTTAGATTGGACAGAAAAGCAGGAGAAAGCTTTTTGGTTGTTGAAGGAAAGGTGGTGTAGTGCACATATTCTATCCCTGTCTAAGGAAATGATGGTTTCATTGTATACTGTGATGCGTCGCGTTTATGCCTTGGATGTGTGCTTATGCAAAAGGACAAAGTGAGAGCCCATGTGTCCAGACAATTGAAAGTGCTTGAGAAGAACTACACAACTCACGACTTAGAGTTAGGAGCTATTGTGTTTACCTTGAAGATTTGGAGATATTATCTGTATGGCACGAAGTGTACGATTTAAGCTTACCATAATAGCCTCCAGCATATCTTGATCAGAAGGAACTCATTGTGAGACAACGCCATTTGGTAGAATTACTCAATGATTATGAATGCGATATTCGTTATCACCTAAGTAAAGCCAACGTTGTTGCTGAAGCGCTTAGTAGGAAGAAGCGAGGGAGTCATTCAGACTTTGGAGGATACGTTGCGAACGTGTGCGATAGATTTCGATGAAAGTAGGGATACTCAACTGCCATTCGTTGAGTTTTCCTACAACAGTCATCACACGAGTGTTAAAGCAACTCTATATGAATCTTTGTACAGAAGTAAGTGTCAATTGACCTTTTGTTGGGTTAAAGTTTGCAAAAGGAAATTAGCCGGACCCGAGCTTATCCAGGAAACCACCGAAAAGGTTTGCCCAGATCAAAGGAAAGTTAAAAGCCGCCGACGATCGACAGAAGAGCTATACGGACAATCGAAGGAAACCGTTACAGTTTCAGGTCAGCGATCGTGTTCTGTTGAAGGTGTCACATTGGAAAGGAGATGTTAGGTTTAGGAAAAGGGGAAAAGCTGAGCCTGCATTATATAGATCCTTTTGAGAGCCCATCTTGAGTTGGATCAGTCGCTTATAGGCTCAAGCTACCATAGGCATGGAGGGAAGTACATGATGAGATTTATGTATCCAACCTGAAAAAGTGTCTGTTAGATGAGATGCTGACCATACCCCTGATGAGGTTTATTCAGGCGATAAACAAAAGTTTATCGAAATACCTGTTGAAGTTTTAGATTGGAAGATTTAGAAGTTTAGGAGGAGTCAGATTAAGTTAGTAAAGGTTCACTGGAATTCCAAACGTGGACCTGAGTTGACATGGGAACGACAGGACCAGATGCGACGGAAATAGCCGCATCTCTTTTTGTCTAGTGCGAAATCGAAACCTGTAGTGTAAACATTTCGGGGACGAAATTTCCTAAACAGGGGGAGACTATGACACCTGGCTATTTTGAGTCCGTACCATACTAGTGTGACACGTGTTATAAATAAATAAAGGCAGTATTTTATTAAATGTGGTGTTATTATGTGGTGTTTGTTGTGTTGGAAAATCTAAACTTTATTAAATACTATGTTGGTAATAGAAAGATAAACGCTTATCGAGTAACGAACAAAATGCGAAACGAACGTCGGTGATCGCCCGATTAATGTTAAAATGCTAAAAATATTCCGTTATTATTAAAATTCCATTTTTAATCATATTCGTGAAGAAAAATTAATTAAAACGCTTAAAATCTCTAATTGCGAATTTAAGCGCATACTGCGCAATACCGCGCGTATACTGCAAAATACAGACAACGCAGCCAGTCGAGATAAATAAAATATTAATCAGTAATATTATGGTGTGTTAAAATTTATAGAATAATAAAAATAATTTTAAACGCCTTAAAATGCGATTTAAACGCGAGATAAAATACCCGGTAGTCAGTTTAATACCTGTTTTAACTAGATATACGGTATATATATATATATATACACACACACATATGTGTGTGTGCATATATGAGATGTGTGTGGGAAGGACAAGTGGCGGCTAAGGGTGCCTCCCAACACCACTAATCTTTCATGCAACACATGTTTTCAACACATGGCATACAAGCAAAAGAATCTTGACAATTATACCTACAATTCTTCTTCCAACACCGTATACCATCTAAATCCCTTTCATTTTGTTTTCTTTCATCATTCTTTGAAAATCAAATGAGATTACAAGTTCCATCAAAATTATTTTGCTGAATTAAAGTCCATACAAGGAGTTTTCTAAAATTATGGAGCATCTACATTCAAGAACCATCATCCAAAACCATCTTATGTTTGAAAATGTATAAACCCATTTAAAAATTCATTTTTTATATATCTTTCTTGATAATGATGGTGGAATTGTTTCTCAAATACTTGGATTCTTCACATAATTGATATCTAAAAAAGAAAATGGTTTTAATCAAAATAAAATGGAAGTGTGTATATATATATATATATATATATATATATAGGACAAAGATCCGTTAGGAACCACCCTTTATTGCGAGAACCGCGAGAACCAATGTGAACACAACCAAAAATGCCTAAAAATAGCTAAAAAACACACAATTTTTTTTTATTTTTTTTTAGATTTTTTAAGGTTTTTTGGGGGTTTAGTTTTTAGAATTTTAGCTTTGGGGTGGGGGGGGGGTTTGGTTTTTAGGAGGTAGGGGAGGGGGGTTTGGTTTTTTTTTGGGGGTGGGGGGGTTAGGTTTTTTTTTTGGGTGGGGGGGGGGGTTAGGTTTTTTTAGGTTTTTTTAGCTATTTTAGGTTGTGTTCACATTGGTTCTCGCGGTTCTCGCAATAAAGGTGGTTCTCGCATGAACCTTACCCTATATATATATGTAAGATTGGCCGAAAATATGTGTGGATGGATTAATGTTGGTGTTTTGTTTAAAAGTTGACTCTTGATTGATTCTTGATTGTTTAAAAGTTGATTCTTGAAGATGATTTCATGCATGATGAAAAAGGTTTTATAAAAGTTCATATGATTAAAGGTGAATATATGAAAAGTTTATTTTTAAAGTATGTATATGTTTATATGTGCCATGTATATATACATGTATATATGTATATGTGAGTTTGTTCACTAGTTCAAAAAAGTTATATGCATTGAAATTGTGATGATCATATGGACGACTAGTTGAAGTTGATTTCATGATTTAGTTGAAAGTTATAATAAAGGTATGGTAGATGCTTTTAAAAATCTTGGATGATGTCGATATGATAAACATGCATTAGATACTTGTACATAAAAATATGTGATGATTAAATGGTCATAAATTGATGAACTTGAAATGATATGATAAAATTTAGTTAAAACAAAATATGAACATTAAAAATAATGTTATATGATGTGTTATAATGTTATAAAATTATGTCATAAGTTTGCTAGCTTTGCATGTTGTACATGAAGCTTTGAAATAGTAAAATGTGTAAAATTGTGTGATTTATGTGACTTACATGAAATCTGCACTATCATGAGTATAAACATCATTTTAATCAATAAATAACATGTATTGTGTTAAAATATCAAGTCGTGACGATTTGGGATGGTTATGGTAAAGTTCGGTACAAGACTATGCGTTAAAAACGGTAAAAATCGGTTTTTAAAGTGATTTTTGCAAAACTATTTTAAATCAGATTGTAAACTGATATTTTTATAATAAATATAAGTATTTTAACTTATATTAAGTATCCATGGTGTTTTGCTAGTCATACGTGAATTCCGACGCCCGAAAACGTTACCGAAAACCTTAAAATACGCATATTTCAACGTACGTGAAAACGGGATATTCAAGGGTGAACTATATGTATTACAATGTGATATGTGAATATGAGAATGTATATTGTGATATATTAAGTGTTGACATGTAGTAGGAGTTTAGACTAGGCATTGGCGTTTGTACGGTTAAAACGATAAACTATGTGAAAAGTCACGTTATGTGCATAACTTATGAACCGAGCGTGAAAAATACATATGTTAACTTGATGAGTTATTTTGTGTATAAATGCTTTAAAAATGATATAATGTATAAGTTGATTTAATACGTTTATAAGATATATGATAATATGTTTACATTTATGTAAATATATTATGAAGCGCAAATCGTAGATATATTGTTTATAAACGGGTGTGATAACGGATATAACATAATGAGGGTTACCAATGAAATCGTGAAAATCTTTATATATATATATGAACACACATATATATAAATACGCCAACATAATCAAAATAAAGACTTTTCGAGTAAATCTCAAAGTTATGTGAAAATTCTAAGTATTGGAGAAACTTAGTTGTTTGTAGAATAATTGGTTACTAAATCGTTCCTATTTAAATTAGGACGTGTAGATCAATTTGAGGGATTGCGATAATATAAAACGGACCCAAAGGTGAGTATCACTAAACCCCTCTTTTACTGTTTTATATATTGTTTTAGGGGAAGAACACGCCTTTAAAAGGATAAATATATGTTTTTGTATTAAGTATGCCTTTGTGTAATCTAAAATATATTTTCGTGGAAAATATGATTTTTAATTGATATGATATGTTTTTGAAGAAAACATGATTTTGGAAACATGATTGATATAAATATGTTTCGAGGAGAAACGGGATTTGATTGATATAAATATGTTTCGGGGAGAAATGGGATTTGATCGATAATAATTTATTTTCGAGGAAAACGGGATTTTAATTGATATAAAGACGTTCTACGCGGAACGCAGGAGTGTGGGTGTGTGAGAGCACCTTATTTAATTTATCTTTCTAGTAGGTTATATATCTTGTTCAATTGAGGAACGCAACTGGGTGACCTAATTGTGGGGCACCTTGAGGGGAGTGTTATAGCCATTTTTAATCATTAAGTATTGAACACGTGGAATTGTTGATGGATCTATCGGGTTGACAACCCCGTCGTGGCCGTTAGCTCCGTGTCCATATAGCGGCGAGTTTTATTCTAAATATTGTCTAGTATTGATTAGAACCTCGTTGTTACTATATAGCTCGTAATATCTTGCAAACTTATGAAACCGAAAGACGGACTGGAATTTAATACAATATTTATGGAAACTAATCTGTATCGGAGGTTTTCAGAAAAAAAAAAAAACGCTCACGATAGCGGATCTTCAAACTTTTATAAGGAAAAAAAATAAAATTTACTTTCTTAATTTTATAAGGATGCTTATTCCCTTTTAAAAATCTATAACAAGAAAGTTTTCCTTAAACAAATTGTAACAAATTTGAATATGTGAACTCACCTTCCTTTGTGTTGACACTTGATTTTTTTACGTGTTCTTCAGGTACATGAGTTGAAGAGATGAGAATGAC